>JAQMCX010000009.1:6707592-6751940 GCA_029814765.1 Acanthurus leucopareius | reverse complement strand
CAGTTTTGAAATAGGCCATTCATTGAAGGTGCGCCTTATAATCCGATGCGCCTTATAGTGCGGAAAATACGGTATATTAAACTCACCACTTCAGCATTTTGGGAGTCTGGATTGTAGGAGTATGAAGGACTTCATTTATTATCACAGTACTTCCTACATCAAACAGCTGAAGGTTAAAAAACAACTTGCTCAAAGCTGTGTAGATAACAGACATCACCAGTGACCCTGTTTTTATTGTTGTTTATACAATATTGACCATGTTGTATTGTTGTTTTGTATAGCTTTTTAATAAAGGGTGTTGGGGCAGTAGAGAAAATGCTGTTGGTAGAACGTATATTATGCTTTTTGTGTGCTATGTTGCAGTTGTTGTCATGAAAATTTTATGGTAAGATATCGTAAAGTTATGCTTCTTCATGCATTGTTTATATGGCACCTTCTTAAAAACGTTGACTCTGAATCTGCAGAGTATCACTGCAAAGACTCAGCTTTGTTTCCCACATGAAATACATTTCAGATGGAGAAAAGTCTGCGAGGTTACCCAAGAGGTAAAATGTAGCAGACAGACAGGATGAAGTCTGGCTGATGTGTCTGTGTTAGAAGTGATTTGGGGGAAATCAGCCCTCAAGCGTTTCTCAGCGATACTCTTCCTCTAATCTCACCTTCCATTCCTTTTCTCCTCAAAAGAAAATCCTCTAATTAGAGATGTCACTCGTCATCCAAAGTTCTAATGCTGAAAGTTTATCTGTGAGTGCGATTTTCTCTTTTCTTTTTTGCCACTTTTGTATAAAGTCATGTAACTTCAGTGTTGGTGAGTTTTGCGTTTTCCTCTTGGGTTTATGAAGTCTTTTGAAATGCACATGGTGGTCAAATTGAGTGTTCTTTGTGTCTGAAAAGATAAGATTCGGGTTCAGATTAAGGTTTTAATGACTTTGGACTGAATTTTACTAAGTGAAACTGAAGAATAATTGGTAATTTTGCTTGATAAATGACTTCATGCAGTAATCATTTCAACACTTATGACCAAGCAATGGCAGGCAAAAAAACATCCAGCTGTAATAACCATTAAATAAAACTAGAGTCACTGTTTAATCAGTGATAAGCAAGTATGTTTTCCTACAAATTGTTATTTTTACATTTGAATAAAATGTGAAACATGGTTTTTTATCAAAGCCTTACTCTCTTTCAGTGATCCTAGGGTTGAAAATACTTAGCAACATTTTTATATTTTCTTTTTTCATGTGATCCAATTTAAACACCAAACCAAATAGTTTTAGGCCATAAAAATCTGAGCATGTGTATGTGTATCACATGTGTTTGGCAAACAGTGATGTTTTGGACTTTGCTAAATTCAGGGTCAACCACATTTTGACAGTATTATCATGTTTAAATTTAGTCACAAGGTCTGTAAGCTTCTTTGCATGAAGATATCCAGTTATCTTCTCACAAAAACTCCCATTTTATGAACCAAATTATTACCTGGATGTTTTATTCTATATTTTATAAACTGCCACTGTTTCCTATCGTGACAATGATTTTTAATTTTTTTTTCTTTCCAGATATTAACATGGCAGGAGAGCCTAAACCATACAGGCCTAAGATGGGCTCCAAGAGGCCTCTGTCATCCCTCTACAGGTCTGTGTGAAACCTGTCTTATTTTACTTTTTCAGTGGAATGTAATTTAGCTGACCTACTTTTCCTGTGACACTCACATTCTGCTGCCTGTAAAATATGTACTCATGATCCTCACTGGCAGCCCAGGTAGCCTGCTTCTCGAGGAACAGTCAGTTTCTTACCTGTACCATCAGCGCCATTTTTTCTTGCTTGTTGCCAATACACATTAGCTCATGCTTGATAAAAAAAAATCTCAACACCTCTTTATTAGGTGCTTTTAAAGGAATAGTTTGACAATTTTTAAATTTGCTCATTGGCTTCTTTGCTAAAACTTGGATGAGCTGATCAGTATCACTCTCATGTATGTTCATTTGCAGCAGCCTGAAGATTGTTAGCTTAGCATAAGTGCAAGAAACAGACAGCTAGCCTGATTTGTAATGCCAGCAATTCTGAAGCGCTAGTTAATAATAATTTAAAAAATGTGAATAGATTGTTTAATCCTTACAAAACATGTAAAAATGACACCTGGTTTCAAAAGCAATCATTTGGCAACATTAAGTCACAGAGCTAGCTGTTTCCCACTGCTACCTAAGCTAAGCTAACCAGCTGTTTGCTAGATTATTATATTCAAAGTAAAGTTAACAATAAAATCCACCTACTAGCACCTCAGAAAAACTAAGTGATCAATAAATATTATATTTTTGTTTAATTACTGTTAAACTCTGCAAAATGACACATTATTTTAAAGGCAGTTATTTAACGGAGTAAGAAAGTCATGGCTAGCTGTTAGCTAACTGACCCAGCTAGTTGCTGTAGCCTTATATATTTAGTAAAGTAAAACTTAGACATTTTTGGAAATATGTTTACTGTATGTACTTTCATACAGTTAGACTAGATGAGAGCATCAGTAACAGGCTTGTGTCTAACATATTTGTTGAGTTTAGCACACAAAGGCTGTTTTAACTCTCAAACTGTAAATAATCCAGTGAACAAACCCACCTAGAAAGGCGGTTTGTGGTTTTATTTGGTTAAGTACAGATGAACCGAACAAGATAAAAAATGTTTATCACTGAGCTTTAGAGGTGCTGACAGGGGGATTTTGTTATCGTTGCAAAAAGTGAGTCTATCTATCTCCTCCTGTTTGCAGCTAAGTTAACTGACTGCTGGCTACAGCCTCATATTTTTTGTACTGATATTGATCTTGTCGTCATACTCTTTCAAGCGAGTAAGTGTTGTTCCTGAACTGTCAAAATGTTCAGAACAAATTATTCAGTTTTGATATGTGTGTACCAGTCATTTTTTATTTCCTCTAAATCTTACCTGTTAGTGTCTTGTCAGGATTTTTTTTTGCTTCCTTGCTTACACATCTACACACACACACACTCACCCACACACACATGAATGCCATACATTTAATTCTGTGACGGAAATATTTGAAAAATGTCTCTTATGTTATCACAGTGGCTACGAGTTTGACTATGACTACTACAGGGACGATTTCTACAGCAGGTATGTGAATCAGTCTGGCTGTACTTTGCCCTTGTTAACTTTCCATATTGTTTAGTGAGTCCTCTTTCTCCAGATATTTTCCCCTCAATGTACGCCCCTCTCTCCCTGTTTCTGAGTCAGCTACTCAGATAAAGATGAGTTTTGAGCAGAATAGCCCCATTTCCATCTAGACAAAGTAACTACATTATCATAGGCATAATGAATGTCATATTGGGGAGGTTTTTATTCCTCTCCGTTGGGCTTGCTAATGATGCTTTTATCCGCATAGACGAGTACTGAATGTCAGATAGTCCCCCGGCTGGTCATTTGCGCTGGCAAAGCAGAGAATGCATCTTCCTTCTGACATTTTCATTGGTTTGTTTACTTCCTCTACTTTGCAATATCCTTGAGAGTTGAATCCTTCAGCTTTAAGTCATTATTGCAATTTTGGCAATTTGGTGTGTCGTAGGCAAAGGGAGACAGCATTTGATTGAGTATCTGTGGTGTTGCTCAATATGTACCACCATCGTCCGAACATCTCTTGCAGCAAGTCTATTAGGTTTTTGTAAATGCTTCTTGTTTCTCGAATAACAACATCCAAGGGCCGAAGGAAGGACTCCAGGGTGCAAAAAAAATTCCCATAATAAATCCAGAAGTACATTTCTCTGCTTGTTAGAATTGTGTTTTTTGCACTGAAATGCTTTTGTAACATTTCTATTGTTGCTGAGATTGCTTCAACTTTATTTTCTGTGTGCCTTCAGACTCTTTGAGTACCACGGTCGTGTCGTGCCCCCGACCAGAGCTGTGATCCCCATCAAACGTTCCCGGCTGGTTGTCCCGTCCACACGCAGAGCCAAATCATCCTTTCCAGTCAGGGCTTGTTCATCCTCTTCCTCCTCCTCCTCTTCCTCCACCCGATTGCTCACTGTTGGCTCTACCATCACAGCCCCGAAATGTATGTTTAATATAGTCCCCTTTCTTTGTTCCTCTAAGTCACTTCTTCCTGCTCTTTTAAATGGAAAATTCTTATTTATGTCCTCTCTTTTTTGAAGTTATTAAAACACTGCACTTAAATAGGTGCTGAGATCTGGTAACATGGTTATAAAAGAAAGGAAAAAACATCAGTGGTTAGACACATAATGTATTCAGCAATTAATTTCTCAGTCAACTGATAAATTCTTTAGTCTCTCAGAAAAGAGTAAAAAATACCCATTACTGTCTCTCTTATTCAAAGGCGACATCTTTAATTATGTAATTTTGTTCCATTAACAGTGCAGAACCCCAAAAATGTACTTTTGCATTCATTAAGACATAGAAAAGCAGTAAATCTTCATAATTACAAAGCTAGAACAAGTCAATTTTTTGCCATTTTTTTCTGCTGATATTACATGGTTTCTTTTGCTAAATAATTTTCCATTCATTAATTTTCCATTCATTAATTAGTAGCCTAATTGACTAATAGTTCTAACTCTAGACAAGTTGTAAACAAGCAATCATTTAAGCAAG
Organism: Acanthurus leucopareius; assembly: GCA_029814765.1. Taxonomy (NCBI): domain Eukaryota; kingdom Metazoa; phylum Chordata; class Actinopteri; order Acanthuriformes; family Acanthuridae; genus Acanthurus; species Acanthurus leucopareius. Next base: position 6,747,335 of record JAQMCX010000009.1, on the reverse strand, counting down.
ATTATTTCACCAATATTTCAGGTAGCTCACCTGCCGTTTTACCTCCAAAGATTTGCAAAGGAGAATATTTGAAGTTAAACCAGGAATTCTGTAAACTGTAGAATTTGGGTAATAATTTTGAGTTTATTTAAACAATTTGCCCTTGTTTTCTTTGCTCAGAGGCTAAAATCTTTGTTTAGGTATGGCGTAAGCATCTGAATGCTTGTGTTTCTTTCAATGAATTGTCTGATTTTGTGTAATGTAGAATGTGTTTCTTGCAGTGATGAACGCACAGATAATTCTAACTCAAGTCTGCTCTATCTCTCAGCTCAATGGTCTTGTTTTGGTTTTATGGTCCACACTTTATTGTTGTAGTTCACTCTCACTGCTGTCATAACATAGCATTGTTTTCAGCTGCAGCAGGGAGCTTTTTCCAGCAAACAAGCTCATAAAACCAGTTGTACACCCACCCGATGAGTATCAAGCAGCAAACAGACAAAGTTAATGACGAACAAGTGAAGCCTTTAGCAGCTACAGGACGAGATATTTTTCTCTGGAGGTGGTGGGGACCAAAAAATGACTAAAAGAGATTGAGGTGGAAACAATAAAGCTCCAAATATATTCTAATGATGCTTCCTATTTGCTGGATGTGCAAATAGGCAACCGTTTGCTAGCACATTTGCTATATCAACTTGCAGTGGCTTGTGCTCCTCCATAATGGCCCAAAGAATTAATCAATGCATCTTTTAAAGGAGTACTCTTATTCATTCTTTAAATGGGAGTTAGATAAGAAGATTTAATTCTCAAATTTTCTCTTAAATATATGGATACAAAATTCATCTTGAGCATCTTAGTCTCAGCCAAAATGAATAAAAGTATTTTGAAAAACTGTTCTTTTAAATTGGTGAGTACAGTCAACAATAAACTTTGCTCTGCTTGTAATCAGTATTCTTCCCACAATGCAGTGCAGTGAAATTTCATAAACTTTGACTTCCATTGATATGACCTTTCACTAATTGTGCCTCAGCTACATCCCTGGCCATGATCGTGCAGGAAAATGTTAAAAGTGTCGAAGCAGTGCAGTGGCTGTTGTAACTGTGTCTGTCTGTGTCCTTGTCAAAAATCACATAAATTATGCTTTTCAACTTTATTGATGTATGCTCACAGTGAAGTCAGATCAGCTCCTAACAATCAAAAAGGAGCTGTCACAGATCAAGACCAAGATTGACTCACTGCTGGGAAGACTGGAGAAGATTGAGCGGCAACATCGCTCTGACGCCGGTAAGATTGACGGCAGGGAGGGGGATCTGTCTGCATGCATATATACAGGAGCAGGAGACAGGGTATTTAAATGAAAGACAAAGATAGGGCAAAGTGATAAAGAAAATATTGAAGCATTATGGAGTGGCCTGTCTAAAAGAAGGGTAGCTCTATAAGTAAAAATAAGATACTGATTTAATAAATCTATTATGCCCTAATGTTAACTGACAGCCTTTCTCCATCTCACTTTTGCCAGAGATGCAGAGAAAACAAGAAGAGTTGTGTGAGTGTCTCCATGGGGATGCAGCAGACCACTCTGTTGGAGGGGAAGTGGAGGGGACAGCAGAGGTGGAGGCGGGGGAGATGACAGACGGCGGCGAGGACGACTTTGAAGATGAAGGCACCAGCGATATGGTAAGCAGGCCAAGTAGCCATTTACAGTCTCCACGAGGAGTGAGTGGGCTAAGAGAGTTCTGCTGTTTCTGAAGTGAACGCGAGGGAAATGTGTTCACAAGAGTCTGTGCTGTTATAAGAGAGTGTTTGTATGAATCTACATTACGTGCATGTCTGTTAATGCACTCCCGAGCCTAAAGTGTATGTGCTCAGTCACTTTGATGTGAATTTGTTTGCATTCACTGTACCTCAACCGCCAGCGTTCATTTTACGAGATAAAAGTCACAATCCTTGGTGTTAATGGAATAACTCAACATCTTGGGAAATACTCTTATTCGCTTTTTGGATGGAGAGTTGGGTTAAAAGATTGACACCGCTTTAATGTCTGTAAGGTAAATAAAATGCCAAGCAGGTTCTGGCTAGTTGGCTTGGCACAAAGAGTAGAAAGAGCCACTCTGGCTTTGTCCAAAAGTAGCAAAATCTGCCTAGCAGCATTTCTAAAGCCAACTCATTTACACCTTGTGTCTTGTTTGTGAATACGTTATGTACTGGACTTATTCTTGCCTTTAAACTGTTGTCAGGCAACCAGCAGAGAATCCAGTAAGCAACAGGTCCCAGCCACGAAGGAGAATATATGCCAAAGTCCATGCTACCATATTATGTGGTACACTGAAACAGTATGTGAGATTTTTACAATAAAAGCACATTATGAAATCATTAGTACTTGAGATGCATACTATTTTTAGGGAAACAATTCAATATAAAAGCAGTGGACACTGTGCTGTCATTTATATCCAACATTGCAATGCAGCTGTGACAGATAATAGCGGGCAGTGCCCAAGGCAGCCCTGGCATAATGTCTATAACAGTTCAATTCAAGCATAAATAAGGTTTCATTTTTGCCTGGTGTATTTTATTTTTGAAATGAGTTTATCTTTGGCTGGGTTACCATGGTTACACATCTCCAACCGGTGATGAGGCTCTCATGAAGTGATTTGATACATGCTGGACGAGTATAGATGAGTATGGAGTCCATAGTGTGTAATTTCAGTCACAGCAACAGTCATGTTGGGACATTGTTGCTTTACACTCACCAATTTTAGCTGTTGTAAGGATTAAATAAAACATATGTGATAATTCATGATCTCTAGACGTGCTGGTAGGCAAGTTTAGCTTTCCGTTTCCAGTCCACATGCTAAACTAAGCTAACTGGCTGCTTGTGAAAACTTCATATTTGTCCGCCAGAGATCGTGATATCAGTCTTCTCATCTAAGTCTCCACAAGAGAGTGTATTTCATTGCTAAAAGTTTTGGGACTGTTCCTTTAAAGAGTAAGCTGTGGCCTAATGTGAACTGCATGTCTGTGCCCATTTTCAATAGAATAGATACACAATCAACAATTATGTCTCTCCTATTACCGGGGCTGGTCTATTCAGTGCCTTCAGGGGTAACACATTTATGGACGGCAAATTTTTAATAATTTCCCTTAATGTTTCCTGGAAAAAACTGTGTAATTTGCTATTTATTTCAGAGAAATCATGGAGTGTTCATTTGGTACATCTCCAATTAATTAACTCTAAGCTCATTTAATAGAGGCAAACCAGGCCAGCTAAATAAAAAAAAAATGTGTTCAAGCGAACATTCAATTCAACATGTATAAAGAGTAGAGCTTCATATGCTGAAAGAATAATGAATTTATATAAATACTTGTGCTTGGAGCAGTTATTTCAAGGAGATTCCTATTTTCTCTGTAACTACATCAAAATCACTTTATTTATTTCAGGAAACATCAACAAAAAATTATGGTAAATTACAAACCCACAAAACAAAGAGCAATCCCTTTCTGTTCTGATATCAGCACTTTTTTAAAAATTAGTTTGGGTAATTAATTACAAGTAAAACCCAAGCACAAGCTTTTCCCATTTAACAAAGTATGCTTAATTGTTTTGAGCAAATGAGCAAATCCCATGTAAAGGCCAAAACCAACAATCTGTCTCTCTGTGCTTTGTAACTTTCCTGTGTGTAGCTCAGTGTTGGATCCATATTAGAAAAAGCATTATTTTTCAATAACAAGTCATTCTCTTTACCTTTTTATAGGAATTGGACACAATCTGGAAGACAAAGGGTTTATGAGATTGATTGTGTGATTGTGGACTTCACCCTTAGATACCTGAATAATGAACTAAATCCTCCACTGTCTTACACTGATTTGATGAAAATAATACAGATGCTTGTGCAAAATGTGGCTCAGAGGATGTGAAATTAATGTATTGTATGTGTGAGAGTTAGGAAAGACACATTTTCTGGGTAAAGATAATTTGCCTGCAGACTCTGTCTGGTGTTATTTCTTCGGCATCACCTCTTTGCATCTTAAGTCTCTCTCCTGATAATGTGAATCAATCAAACATGAAACTGGTTTGTCTTTGTATCCCACTGGATAAGAACGCTGTTTTACTCTTCAGTGAAAATGACCTGAAGCACCAACTGAAATTTAACTTCATATGACAGAATAATGATTTGATTAACTGTGCCCATGTTTTCCTAGATCTTTTTTTTTCTCTGTGTGCATCCAGATATCTGTATCTGTGTTTATTTTGGAGTCATTTTTTTAATGTGGAAAAATATAAAAATCTGTAAATACATTTAACTAAAATTGACTCTTTTAGAGGCACTAAAAGCAGCTCTAAACAACGAATTCTTTTATTCTCTTATTTTGCCATTGGTGCTTCATGAAAAAGCCATCAATGTGAAATTTTAAACTAAAAACTTAGAGGTTAATAAAAACACAGTTTTTTTCTTTTAAAATGAATACAAATTGATAAAAATATTCTATCTTACTGGTCAGTTATCTCCCTGATCTCTGTATTATTTTAGCACTGATTTATTTATTTTTTCTTGTAATTGCAGATAGAGAACCACATATCGGACATTGACAACTGAGGAAGGTCAGTTTTTGAAAGGACATTTCTATATTTATATGTATATAAATCAAACATTGCACAGCATACTGTCTGGCATTTGATTTTTTTAAAAATAAATTCAACTGTCTAGACAACATATGCACAGCAACCCCTTTTTCGTGCCCAACAAGTTGTAGTCGACAGCAACAGCAGCTCAAAAGATCTTAAGGCTTATTTTTCTACTTTTAAACAGAGTGAGAGAGCGAGAAACATTGCTCTTCTAAATGGCCTGTCATTCTCTCCGTCTGGGAGCATAACGAAAGGCGGCTTCTCTGCAGTTATCACTGATGACTGTCTGAACCGCCGCGGAGATAGGACTCTGTCTCAGCCGCACTTTCCATCAAACGACATTTAAATCCCCTGATTTTCTTTGTATGAACAAATAGCTATGAGATTTAATTTGCCTCTAGACAAATCCCTGCTCCCTGCTGTCCTCGAGTGCCCGATAACGGAAATCTTTTTCAGCCTCTCTGAACATGATAGATCGTTAAGATGATGGCCTAATGAACTGTTTTTCCTCAGGTGGATATTTCAGTGGCTGCAGGTTGTATCAGGAGCATTAATGTTAGTCACAGTCCTCACGCTTCCTCTGTTTTTCCATCCATCTGAAAGGACACCCATAAACGTAGCCAGCTTTCTGTGTGCTTTTACTTTTAAGCCCATGGTAAAGACTTTTCACTGCAGTCTGTCTGTCTGTTTTTCTCATCTTTTTTTCAAGATGGGGAAAAATGAAGTCTACAATACCAGAAGTTGGGAGAACAGATACCAGCAAAACCTTCTTGCTCAAGAAGGTGTATTTGAAATTAAAGGAAAACAGTGACGGGAGTGACTGAGAGTTTTTCAGAAATTGTTTTATTTTTGCTTGTTTGCCTCATTAGACCACGACACTCCTGATGTGTACTTCATCAAAATGCTGGGTATTAATATTCTCCAGACTACTGCAAGCTCAACTGCAAAGAGCAATCGATAATTTGCCTCTCTGAAAATAAGGACAATTCATTGTGTGCTTGATATATTATGGTCGGTAATGTGCATAAAAATACAGTTATGTGATCATTCAGATGAACCATGTAATGCCCTTCTTTTGTTGTACAGCAAATGTATGTTTGTTCTGTTTCTGTAAAATTGAAAACTGTGACAAGCCACATTGTTGGCAGAGAGCTAACTATGAATGTAAGAAAAACATGTTTCCTTTGACACTTGATTATTTATATGATTTGCTGTATTCTTACATTAGGCTGAAATGTACAGTATGTAATTTTTTCACAATGCCTCCACATAGTATTATATTCATATCACATTTGTCATTTGTTACACATATAGGATGCATTTTGAATTGTGTTTACATTCTGTTTAAATTCTGTTTATGGGAAACAAAAGATGACTATTTTTTACGATCAGCATGTTAAAAATGTGGTTGTTATGGATCATTTGTATTCATTACATCTGTTGTACAGCTATGGATGATATTGGTTTTTGAAATAAACCTGCTCCTCCGAAAAAAAAAAGAAAGAAAAGAAAATGCATACTGTGTTTCTGTCGGGGGGTCTTCTATGTGACACACATACTTAAACAGTCTTATTTTATAACCCTTTAATGACATGAGAATGTCGAAAACTGACAATATTTTTATGTATTTTGTTGAATTGTGTACTTAAGCAATCCTAAATGTTTTCAACAATGTTCAAACTCTAACTTTATATTAGGTAACAGTGAATTCTCAGTCTACGCAAGCTAAAATTGTCTTTGCTGGCATGCTGATAAGAGTATTTAGTTCAAAGCTCTATGAGTTGTTACAGCTTTACACTGCCATTTTTTCCTGCTGTTAAATTGTAGAACATCAGCAATAACATTTAAAATATACTGCCTGACACAAACTACAGTTATACTTTGGTGAAACTTTTCCCTCTACACATAAAGCATTTTTCAAAAGAAATGGGAGTACAAAGTTAAACCTAGAGTCACAGAACAATGCTAAATGTTCAAACTCTCTACTCAAGTTTAATTACAGAATTCCTGTAAGCCCATAATGGTACTTTTTTCTCATTTGCCACGAGAATATTCATTTAATTTTTTGAACACGGTGCCCTTGAAAACTACAGCCTATGAGAGAGAAGGGATGGTGAGACAGATGGCATTTCTAATTCACTCACTTAATTAGCACCAGATCATCATTTTCACAGGTTAAGGAGGGCCATTGGCTGGGTTGCAGGTATAATTGGCTCCATCATCGCTGGCTAGCAGCCAGTGAGTACAATGATCAGTCATGCAGCTCCTTTAATATGGATAATGTTCAGCGTGTGATGAACTAAATCAATCACTAGTCTGTGGCTGTTAGAGGAATTATCAGTATAATAGGGGTCAGGGTCTTTATAATACCATCTATGATTAGCCATAGTTGAACAAGGATGCACTACTTGCAGCAAGCATTGTTTTACAGGCCCATAAGTCAAAGACAGAGCTACTGAAGGAACTTTTTTAGTTATATCTTGGGGAAAGCAAGCATTAAAAAGAACCCATTTATATTTTATGTAATGCTCTATGAATAATTCCAAAATTGCACATTCTTCAGTCATTACTTTTATGTTCTTTAACTCTAATCTATACAATATTTGACTCTAATTATGCACCAAACTGCCCGATTTTTTCCATTCCTGAACCATGTACTGGACACAGTTTCTCACATTCAAGCACATGTACATACTTAAAAATGTTCAGCTACTGTATATCTGTATTTCATCTGCTGCTGTGACAAATATATTTCTTAACAAACGCCAAAACTTTTTTTTGTTTTGGAAAGCTTTTTTTAATTCTTAGTAGATAACTTATGTAACTGCCTCAATTTTCACTGTAAAATTGCTGATGTTAGATCTTTGTCCAGTCCACTTTAATCTGTATCTAAAAACTTTCTCAACTCTTTTGGAGAACAATAAGCCTACTGAATGGGTGAGCTAACCTTTTACTGAAAGCAACAAAAGTGATTTTTTTGGTGTTTTTTTTCTTTCTTTTATACATAGTTCAGGATCTACTGAACCTCTCAGAGTAAACAGAAGCTACATCTATACTTCCAGGAGGTATAATAGCAGTAATCATGTTCTATCTGTACTCTGTAAAAACCTCTAGATAACTTGTTAAGTTGCTCAGTATGCTTATAAAACTCCCACATCCTTATTTCATATTCCGCCTCTGTTTTTAGTACAAGTTGGCTAGAAATAACTCACAACAGTATTTTTATACTGTATAGTAGTTATAGGCCTGTACATGTATCTGAAGTATGGCATTCAAAGGTTTCCCGGATGTTGCCGTTAACAGCGTCATATAAACAGGAAGTTCAATGATAAAAGCGGCTAGTTCAACTCGACAGAAGCTAAAAACAAAGATAAATGCTTCAGCGACCTTACAGATGCGGCTTTAGCTGTAAGGCAATGTAGCAATACTCTTTTGTCTGTTTCGGGTTACTTGAAACTGCACTTTGTAAATGGTTCAAAATGAGTTTTGTCTCCAAACTCGACCGCTAGCAAACTTTTTCGAGGGTGCTAGGTGGCTAATCCCGAGCAAATTTTTGCACATCTAGCCTGACATGACAGCAGCGGTGGGTTTCTTTATTTTATTAGTTGGCAGATTTGATGCGTAAGAGGTACACAGTCTTCTGTACAAAACAACTAAATAGCAGTTAATATCAGAAAGCTACATGTCGTCAGTATGGGAGACAAGGAGCTGAGTCTTATTGACAAAAATGTGACAAGGTAAGGTTAACAAACGTTTTTGTCAATAACAGATGCCTTTCTTTGTATTTGGTTGTTAGTTTACCCTACAGCTCGTGCACTGTGTCAAATAAAAAGTTGAATTTGCAAACTGAAACTAACGTCAAAAAAATGCATTTTGTTTGTTTATTTATGTAAATTGAAAGCACGAAAATACCATCGACAAAAGTACCGATACTAATTTTGCAGCGGAATGGCTCCTTTCACTGTTTAACTATGTTGTGTTAGCCATATTATTATAGTATACTATAATTACTGAAGTAATATTTAATAAGCACCGTTTTGTTGCGTCTGGTTGATTAGATATTTTGGACATTAAATTTAAACATTTAAGTCAAACGAAATGCTTAATTGTCACTTGTTTTAGACTATATCTAAGGATACACTGTTTTTTTTAAAATGTATTTAATCAATAAATTCTAAATATCTTGGTTTTTGGACTGTTGATTAGATGAAACAAGACATTTGAAGAACCCAAAACATGATGAGATTTTTTCACAAATATTGGGACTTTTTTTCGTTGATTGAATAATTCACAAACACCCCAAATTATGAGCAAATTTGCCTAGGCACTGTATGATCAAATTTTTTTTCATCTATTATGAATCTGTTTTTTCACCTTGTTACTTTCTGTGCAGTTTGCTAGCTGTCCCCCTGAGCCCCACTGTAGCATCAATCAATCTACACTGCAATCAAATTCCAAAGATCGAGGGCCTGACCTCAGCTTGGCACCTGCGGCACTTAGACCTTTCTTCCAATTGCATTTCCAAGATTGAGGGTCTAGGTTCCCTCACTTCCCTGAGGACTTTAAATTTATCCTGTAACTTAATCACCAAGGTTGAAGGTGAGTCTTTACTTGTACAATAAATGTATCAGCTTTGTGGGTGTTCTTCAAGTAATAATTCTTCATTATAGAGCTTTGTGCTTACTTTGATGTTGCTGTCACTGCTTTATGGGCTGTAAAATCATTCAGTTGTAATGTCCCCTCCCTTATTTCAGGACTAAAAGACCTTGTGAACTTAACAATATTAAACTTGTCCTACAATCAAATAAACAACCTCACTGGTGAGTTGAATTCTGGCGGAATAGATTTTTCTTTTCCAAACTCAAATGATAACACCGAAAAGTGACCAACATATCAATGTTTTTGATAAGGCTTGTTGTATCTTCATGGCCTGGAATACAAGCTGAAGCACATCAGTCTCCATAGCAACCACCTGGACAGCATCGATCACCTCCTGCAGTGCCTGCTGGGACTGCAAGGTTTAAGAGAGGTCACTTTGAGCCAGGATGGCAGAGACAACCCTGTGTGCAGGTCACCAGGTAGGACATAAAAAGCTTATTTTGGAGTGGTTTGATGGAGATATTACCCATAAATATTGAGCTTTTATAAATATGAATATAAAAAAAAACAAACAAGAGCAAACTCAGTGTGGTTAATTCAGATTGGGTGAGGAAATTGGAAATTTCTGGTGCAAAGACTGTTACTAATGTTATGTATTTCTTCCCTGTTTCTTTTCTTTTTTGTTGCAAAGGTTTGAATGATTCTTGATGGAAATTTGTTTGTTTGTTGGGTTTATCAAGCTAAAATGAATCCAGTCTAATTTTCCACTGCAGACTGAAAATCCACCTTTTTAGACTACATCTCGACACCCCATGCTAGCATTTATTCAGCCCCATTTCTACAAAAAAGGCTCTTAATACTTGTAGCTCCAAACACTCTTGCAGTTGTTTGTTTAGGAGGGATGCATTTGAAATGTTTGAAAAAGTCTTGTTTTCAGTACACATTGTAGGTAGCTTTGGACAAAAGTGTCTGGGAATGTGATGTCATATAATGTTAGAAACAGCTCTACACAGAACCTTACATTTATAAGGTCAGTAGTGTTCAGATTTTTTTGAAAATGTTGAAGAGATATGTTTATTCACCTCTTTGGCCTTTTTAGAGGCTTTATATTTGAACATTCTGTTCACGCAATAGGTAGATTATATACTAGGAACACTTTCCAGTCTATGTAACTCTTAATTTAACAGCACCACAAAGCACTCCAAACCCAACACTTTCTAAACCAGTTTGAACCCTATAATCAAAATAAAAGTGAGAGTTATGGCAGTTGTCTCTTTACCCTGTTTCCTTTAAGTTATGCTGTGTTCCTTCCTGTTCATAATTAATTCACATCATTAGCTGTTTAAAGCATATGTTTGAATCCATGAGGGAATACTTAAAGCATTCTTACAACCTTTGCTGTCATTATGCGTAAATACACATATTTACGCTGCTCTGATCTCATAAGTGAGCTGCATTGATAATGACTGTGAGGATAGCACACACAGCAGAGAGGTTATTCATTTGGATATAGATTATTGGATTTTATGCAATGTAACACCTGATGTTTGTGCAGGCGACAAACCGCAGGTGTGACAATACTAAATGATGATGTTCATGGTCAGTCATGCAGCCATGACCTGGTAAAGTTTTTCTAATGTAAGTGTGTGTCCGTCGTGCTGCAGGTTACAGGGAGATCGCAATGCAGTCCTTGCCACAGATCTCTGTCCTGGATGGCCTTGACCGCCTGGGAAATCCATCACGTTTAGGTCCAGTGAGTCCCTGTGATATCCCTGGTCTAGAGGACTACGTGGACCTCTTGCTGTCCACAGACACTAGTAACAGTGAAGTGGTAATTATTGATACCTATTAGCAGCCTTATATTTATACCACTATATACTATTATCATGACTATATTTTTTGTTTAATTTAATTTTATTTCTTCATTTAACTAGTAAGCCTATAAAGATCTATTATCTTTTTGCAAGAGCCACTGGTCAACATGGTAGTTCAGAGGTATTAAAGTACAACAAATGTCTGAAATTTATAACATTTATATGTAGCACATGAGACATTAGAAGCATGAGGGAGAAATACTTTACTTAAAAACAATGACAGTCCTCATAAAAATGTTTTTGAATGTGGTTTCTTCTCATGCTCCAAACAAAGTGTGCATTATACAAAACAAACTCTGTGTATATCATACACAGCTACACTTCTTAATGTCTCAGAAACTTCCTTATCCAAATCCACATTTTGCATTTAAAAGGCCTCCGAAAGCTTACTAAAAGAAATGTCTTTGTAAGTGGATGTGACATTTTGTATCCACATCTTTTCCTCCACAGTCCGTGATTTGAATATTTTTTTCCCACCTGTATGCTTGGATCTTGGAAATTCAAATACACAGAAACAGTTTGATTTTCCCCTGCATAGCCTGTCCGCTCATTTTTGGAAAGTGCTAACAGAAAGAAGACAGTCTCATATTACTGAATGTGTTTGAAAGACTTAATCACTGAGCACCATGTTGCTGTAAAGTGGTTGGTGAATCTAATCTCTTTAAATATAAGTTACTTTACACATTCCTTGCACCAGTTGGTTACATCCATATGTTTTTCTTATTAGCAAAACCTGCTGCAGTGGAATGTCACACACAGTGGGAAGGAAAGTGTTCCCAGCAAATTTAAAAGCTCATTTAAGTTTTCCATTGCAGGTTAGAGGTGACGTACCTCTCAACACACCCCGCATCAATGAGGTGCTGACCCAGTTTCGTCAGCGAATTGCCTCTGAAGCAGTCACGGATCTAGCAACACAACGAGATCGCAAGGGTTTCCAGCCAGCTCATTCCACTGTGGCTGATCCAGCAGACCCCATTAATGAAGAACGCATCAAGAAACTGGAACACCAGGTGTCCCAGCTTATCCAGAAGGTGCCTGTTTAACACTGCTAACAGCTGTGAACTCGTTTATCAAGAAGTATTTGTCTGGAGTTTGTTATATAGTAGATGAGAAAGTATATTAAGAGACAACATATTAGTCGAAATCAATAGTATTTGGTCTGCAAACGTTAAGTGTAAAGTTCTTAGATTTAAATAAGATTTATTAGATTGACAAGGGTTTCAGTTCATGATGAGTCTGTGTCTATCTAATATATCCTATTTAATTTTCTTGCAGTTAGTTTGAAGTTCTCCAGACATATACACTGTGGGATATTCATTTTGTTGCATAACATATTACGAGTATTTCTGCGATACTTACTCAGGTCCCTGCAGCTGACACATCCAGTAGCTCTGTTCATTCTGTGGTGGCTGTACGGAAAGCCAAGAGGGACACAGATCGCACGTCAGAGAGTGAGTGTGACAGCGGAAAGGAAAACAGGAGGCGCACCAGGATCTCCAAACATCGAAACAGCATAACATCGAGGACAACACCTAAGGACTCCAATGGCAGGAGATCAGACAGGTATTTTCTGTGGTTGCATATGTCTTTACAAGAAAAAAGAAAAATTTGTATCTTAAAATGTTGAAAACGATTGGGCTCCCACTGTGTTTACTTGTGCACTCCCTGATTTTGTTAAAAAAGCTAACTTCCACCCCCTCAAATCCTAATATTGCTCAGAAATCACTGTTAATATTTTGAAAGTTAAATATGTGACCACATTTTAGGCAATATTGGAAAAACCATAGCAAAATCAGGGAATGTACCTTGAGGAAAGGTAATCACATTCATTCACTTGCCAGAGTTTGACACAGCACTATTAATGATGTCGTAATTTACAAAGTCTGCATTTAAAATAATCAAACACAACACGCAGCAGCGGATCTTTCTGTTGCATTTAGTATGCGTTATCAGGTCTCTTGGTAACAAAAGTAATCCCTTTACTTCTTAGCTTAAAGGGGTTGGTACATTTACACTCTGAGTGATGTGTGAAACTTTCCTCCTCTCTGCTGGAAATTACCACTGTCATCTCATTCCCATGATTAACGACCACGCTTCTATGGTCTACCTCCTCATCTTACTTCATCAGCCTCTGATGACATGTGCTTAGAATTCAGTAATTTAGCTTAAGTAAGCTCCCCAACTGTCCTCGTCAAAAGCAAGGTGATTTTAAAATATTAGCTCCAGATTCAATCCAAAGTTATTCAGACTTTACCTATCTATAAAAGTGTGAAAGCCATCTGCTTTGACCTTTATGGAGCCAGACATTAGCTAGAGGGTTGTTTATAATCAATTTTACTGCTGGTTCAATACCTGTGATTTGTTTTATGTGCAGCGATCAGGAGAATCATAAACAGAGGAGTTCAAAGTCTGCTGTGGGACCCAGGAGGAAGGCTGGCGGCGCAGGAGGTATAGACGCAATGGGGCCAACAAGAACAGCATCTTTAAGAGCTGCAAAGGCCTCAGGCAACATGAAAACTAAGTCCACAGAGGAGGAGGAAACCTACAGGGTACTAGAACATGGATAGGTCACCTGCTGACTGAATGGCAGCATCTATTTTCATTGAATGAGTGTAATTTAAAAAAGGGGGAATTAAAATCCTTTGTGCCAGTCTGTTTCTCTGTGAAAGCATATATTTTTATACATTGTACCTATACTTAATATATTCTATTGATCAAAAATAAGCAACAAGAGGAACAATATAATAGATTCAATGGTAAAAGGAGCTTCAAAACAAAGACAATAACAAAAAATCATTAATCATCAACTTTTTGCCTTTTTTGAAATAATTCTAGTCATAACCTAAAAACCTCTAGATCTATCAGAGTTACCACTGATACTTCTATGATAAATTATTTAAAATTTTGTAAAAAAAATGATTAAACTCAGGAGTCCACAATCTGTTTGGTTATTAAATACAAAAATAAATCCATGTTTGACATCACTGGAGGCTATTTGTCAGACTTTGTGCTGCTGGCTCCAGAGCCACAAAAGGCTTTAGACAATTTTTTTTCACATATACAACAGCACTTTCCAAAAGCTGTAAACAGACTTTCGTGTGTAAAATCTATGGAATGGAACTTTATTCTTCTCGATTATCTTTCCAGAACTTGTTCATTCCTTAATATTTGTTTTTGTTTTTGTTTTTGTCATTTTTTGTATGTGCGGTTTAGGCTATTGTGGAAGAGCGTGATCAGGAGAGGGAGAGGCGTTGGAAGGCTGAGCAGGCTGTGAGGAAACTAACAGACGATCTGAAGTGCCTGCAGACAAAAGTCAGTGAGGAAAAGGACCTTCAGAGCATGGCCCTGCACACCACTGACAGGTAAAAAGTAAAACTGCTTGGGCACACAGATGCACATGTATGCACTATACACACAAACTTCCACATTAACCGGTGCAATAGCTCTAAAGCAGATATCACGATGAAAAAGGATAATTGCACTTGTCTCTGTGGATTTTAGTTGTCAACTGCATAATGGATTCTCATCCATTTCTGTCCCCTTCATCTTTTATATTGGCTCTCTTGGGACCAGGACCTGCTGTCTGTCTCATCTTGAACAATGAGTATCCATCGACCATTAAAAATCCTCACTATCATTGTTCCATAGCCTCTTGTGAAATTAAGCACACACTTTGGCTCCATTACACCAAAACATTACAGAATGCCTGCAGTTGTCTGTGATAATAAAGCTATTTGGTATAAAGATCACTAACCTACGCACCCATCTTGCTCATATGCCTCAAATTTAAGTTCCACAGGCTATAATTACATATAATTAAATTCTCCTATCTCTCTGCCTACATGCGTGTAAGACCATTTGGCTGTGAGCCTCCTTTCTCCTGTACTGGACAGATAGAGCCAGGTGTAGCTGTATTTTGCACCCGTTTTCCACCTTGTTTGTATCACACTCTGTGATTAAATAAATCTGCATTATGGTTGTAATTAGAAGCCCAGTGAAGAGCATATGTCAGCATTATTACATGAATCAATCTTGGCTGTCACTTTCTAATGACACTGAACACGGCTGCTATTGTGGACTTGCTCTCTCATCAGGAAACAGATTAGGGAGAGATGACTCATCATAGCAAATTTAAAGAGAGGACTACAGAAGGTGGTCAAATAGTTTCTATATTCTACTATGTGTCCTAAATTCTCAGAGCTTTTTCACTCTGTTACTCTTTTTTTTTTTTTGAATTTTCCATTTCTCTTCCTCTATATAAGATATTGAATACTCTATGATGTCAAATTTCTCCAATTTCACAGGTTGACACATTTTAATAGTGGGGGATAAAACACAGAGGACAGTCAAGGTCATCACATAATGGGTTGTGGTCTCCTATGCTAGTTTCTATACACAGTAAAGATAGGCATTCAGAGTATTACTCCTGCTGCCCTTGCTCACTATTTTCATTCTTTTTCTTCATACAGGCTGAAAGAATTGTTGCTAAAGGAGCGATCCGGGCGCTCTGAACTGCAGACTCGTGTTGAGGAGCTGGAGGGAAGGTGTCAGTCCCTAACTCAGCACCTCGAGCAGGCCTGCAGCAGTGAAGAACAACACAAGACTGCACTGAAAAGACTGGAGGAAAGCATCTCCCATGGAGAGGCACTCAGGGCTCGCCAGCAGGCTGAGGAGGTACTGTACGTGGTTTAGTATACTCAAGAATGCTTGTATCACCTTTATGGTACCTTTTTGGATAGTACACATTCAGTCAGGTAGATGATCCTTATTAATTCTTAGCATAGAAATAATCAGGTTTATTTAGAGTCATATGAATATTAAAAAAAAAAATCAGTCATTATTATACCACACAGTCTCCTGCTGAGTGAATAAATGCAGAGAGATAAAAGGATTCAGCAGGCAGGGTCATTCAGCTCTGACAGTACGTGACAGGCGGGTATAAAACGTGTCCTGACCTTCCTCAGATGAAACGGCACCAGGAGCTGGAGAACAAGGCAGCAGCGTTGAAAAGGGAGTTAGACATCCAGAGAGCCTCAGTGCGTCAGCATAAAGACAAACTGCAGCAGCTTCATGAACTGCTGGCATCCAGGGAACAAGAGCACAGGTACGCCTGAACCTGAACCTGAACTTCTTTTTATGAGTGATGTGCTCCTGAAAAGTTACAACATTTTATGCTAAAATTAGAATATTTTTGTTTTTTATCTCAGTAGAGAGAGTTTTCTGTATTTTTTTCTGTATTTTTTTATTTTTGCCCCTCTGAATGGTCTGAAGTTGACACTGCTTAGTTTTAAAACAGAGATGCCAATTATTTCTGTCTGGTTAACGGTACTCATACCTGTGCACCTGTAATAGACTTAAAAAAACAGTGAACCAATAATTTAGTTCCTTCACGTTTTTGGGGCTTTAAAAGTCAAAAATATTAATTAATGTTCAATGATTGCATTATTCCTTTATAAATCTGCAGCATCCAACCTAAAATACCCTCTGACATTTATCAGTGGATATTTATCTCATATTGAGAGCCTCAGCACATTTGTTGAATTTATAATTTACACTTTGCTGGAACACTTTCCTATTTAATGAGCCTTTTAACTTTATGTACTGAACTTTTTTCAGAATAATTCCAAATACACAGTTCAGTTTCATGTTATGACCCACCAGTTCCAAAGTGCAGGCTATGCTGTTTGTGTTAAGACCCCAGTAGCCTGATAAACAGTTCAGCATACTATCCTATTATGCACTGTTTAATAGAAAACAGCTGGACTTGCGGTTGCAGCCTGGTGGAGCAGATTTCCGTGAGGCCGTTGCAAATGAAGTTGCATCAGTGGAGCAAAGACACGCCCACAGGGAGGCGGAGCTGCAGGACAAACTGGAGGAGGGCAGAAAACAGTATGCAGCTCTGGAAGACGAGTTCCGTATGGCACTAACCATCGAGGCTGCTCGCTTCTCTGAGGTCTGCTAAAACACTGACACCCTCTATACAGATGGCCTGTAATCACTGAGGTGTTTTCCTAAATTTTCTTTCCACGTTCAGCTGATAAATAAATACTTTGTCCAGTAAAAATTGATATGATTGAACTAGAACTGAACCCAATCTGAAATGACTTTTTCAGTTTGATTGTAAAAGCTGAGATTAAATTAGGATCATCACTCTGTACAAGTGTGCATGATTGCAACAAGAAAAAAGCTATACAAAAAGACTGGATCTGAATGAATCTGTACTTTCTAGTTATGGTTGCAAATTTATTCAGCCTCTGCACTAAATTTTATTGCGTGTTGATTGCTTTCATTTGCACAATTTTCTACTATAAGTCACCAAGCTGTGACTGCCAGAAGTGTCTGAATATGATAGATTGCCAGTCAAACTTTGACTCATGGAAACCATTCAAAGGCTTCTTTTCTGTGAATAACCTCTGAAACTGTGTCTGTTAGAACTAAAATGCAATATTCATCGATAAATGTGTCAAATCATGTAATGCTTGGGCCAAAACTCCTTCACTCCTTCAACTTCCAGGCATCTCATTCACATTCACATTCACATTCTCTCCCTGCTTCTGTAGGTTAAGGAAGCCTGTGATCAGATGACTGCAGAGTTATTGGGGCTCAAGGCAACTCTCTCTCAGTCCCAGCAGAGGGAGAAGAAGTCGAGCTCTCTGGTGCAGGAGCTTACGGCCATGGTCAAAGAACAGAAGAACCGCATCTCTGAACTTATCAAAGCCAAGAGAGACGCAGTCACCGAGCTAAAGGTATAGTACGGATGTAAAAGAATGAGGTCTGACTCATTATCCTCTTCAGCACTTCAGCCCTCACATTAGATATAAGATATAATAGAGATGACCAGTTTTGAGCACCAGTCATTACCTTTTAGGACAGTTCTGCCTGAGTGTTTACGAGACATCTTTGAGACTGCTTAAATTTTGAATCGGTCCAGCTGCTTTTCCATCTGCCTGAGATGACAGATGGCTGTGGATCTTTTATACTGTCTCTCTGTCTGTCCCTCTGCCAGAGACGTTTGCATTCCTTGGAAGCAGAAGCGGAGCAGGACCAGCGTCTCGGCCTGCAGCTTGAGTTGCTCAAGAAAGACAAGGCACGACTGTTGTCTCAGCTCACGGCTCAGGAGTCTGTGATAGATGGCCTCAGAGCAGAGAGGAGGATCTGGGGCCAGGAGCTCGCTCAACAAGGTGGGAGTTGTCCAGAAGGACTTTGAATGAGCTTCATCATGCATGACACACATTGACAACCAGTTTAACTTTATCAACAAACACCAGGTCTTCCCTCTTGTCCACTTTACTCCATAAAGCTTTTGTCTGATAGATGCACCCTATTTTTCATGGGCAAAAGGTGTCACTTCTAACATTTTGGAGGTTCTAATGTTGAGTCAGCATGAAAGAGAGATTAGTTGTTTGGCTTAATACTGGATATCTCAAGTTTTATTTCTTATTTCTCATGTGAAGTCTGCCATCTGGTGGTTATTTTAAGGAGGTTAGATGTAAACAAAACAAAAATAAATCTAATTGCTTTGTAAAAAGCCTTAAAATGAACAAAATATATACATATTTAGGGCAGTGACTAAATTAAAATAAACACATGAAGAATAAAAAAATGTTTAAGTTGTTAAGTTTAACAATTACTGCTATCATGAGAAACATTATCAAATTACAATTTGGTGCATTTCTCTTTACTAGGAGTGTCCTTGGCTCAGGATCGTGGACGCCTGGAAGCCAGGATAGAGGTGCTAAGTGCTGAATTGGAGACTCAGAAGAAACAGAATGAGAGGGACAATAATGCCCTGAAAATCAAAGCCAAGATCATTGACGACCAGACAGAGACCATCCGAAAACTAAAAGAGGTAGTTGGTACTTTGTTTGCTTGAATCAGTGCATCATTCTAAAAGCAAAACAAAATTCTGCCAGTCCGCCATCACTTTGGTATTCAAAATTTGTGCATTTTAACTCAAGAAATGTGTGAAAGTGATAAAAGTTTATGTTCATTTGTGTATATTTATCTAGCTGTCGTCTTGTTTTATCAGTGCAAACACTTAACAGTTTCTATTGTCTGCTGTCTAAGACCTTACAAGAGCGTGATGACCAGATCCGTAAGCTGCGTGAGGAGGTGGTTCATGGCCAGAGGAGTCTCCAACAGCAGATGGAGGAAGAAACAGCTCGGCAAGCAGAGCTGAGGGAGCAGCTGGAGCATCTGAGCCTGCGCAAAGAAGAGCTGAAACAGCAGCTGGAGGACAAGGAGACAAAGCTCCAGGAGGTCAAAAGAGTTTACAGGCAAGCGGCCCATCACAAATACCACAGATACACAGACATAACAGAAAGATTCTGCATTATAATCACTGTGTAACTTCGAATAACTAATGTAGCCATACTTCTTGCCAAACTCAGCCACTATGTGTTTACAGACAGCTCCCCTAATGTCTACTTGATCAAATATTTTCTTTTTCCATCATTATTATGTTCTGTTTTTTTCTATTTTTTCATTTTTCCATATCTGTTCTTTGAATTAGTGATTCCAGTAAGAAGTGGCAGGAGAAAGCAGACCTGCTCACTCGGCTGGAAAACCAGGTGAAGCGCATGAAAGAGAACTTTGATTCCAAGGAACGCTTGCTGCTGGAGGAAAAAGATAAAGCAGCAGAAGCACACAAGTAAGATACAATATCACACCAGAGCAAAAATGTCTCTTTAATTTTTCCTATCTTTTGCCAACAAAATGGCCATAACTTAATGCTTGCTTAACTAAAAAAAATTGCAACAATGTGCTGTAATAGGGAATTTGCCAAACTTGATCAAACTTGATTTGTATGTTGGCTTTTATTTGTGTGTTAGAAAATTTTTCCAATGAATTTTACGAATTTTGTAGTTGCATTTGCTTGTTTTTAAATTAGGTGCAGGTTTAAAATAATTTTTTTTTAAAGCAGCCACATGTTTTTTGTATTAAGTGTTTTTTATTCTGTGTTTCAAAATCTACAAACATGCGCCATGTTTATCCTATCATTGTCCCCCAGTTGTGAATAGATTGAGACAGCTCTGCAGCTTTCCTTAATCTTGAAGTGGAGGGAAGATATTTCCCAGATTAAAAAAGCTGATAAAATACTTCCTTTACAGCCAAAAAGACCAAATAAAATATGTTGTACTCTGAAATGTTTTGGCCAGTAAGTACTATGCCAGCGTCTCAATTCTGTATGCTTATTGTACCTAAGACACAAGACAACATCCCCAAAGTGCTTGTCCCTGTGTAACATTGTTTTATTTGTTGTTTTCTTTCCTGCAGAGCTGCAGTTGAGAAGTTACGCTGTGTAGATGATGCATTTCGTCGACAACTAGAGTCTTGCCAGGCTGCCCATCAAGCTGAGCTGCTTCGACTGGCCAATGAAAAACAAAAACATATTGAACAAGCTAATCAGAAGGTAAAGTTTAGATGGTTGTAGATGGTTCTAATCAGTATGGGTTAGGGTGGATCTATCAGGATGCACTAAATAATTGAAAAAGATTTTTTTAAGACAAATGAAAGAAGGTAGGACAAACCCTGTAATGCAGATATGCCATTTGACAAATATCAAGAGTAAAACTGTCCTCTCCAATTATAACCAGTTCCCTGCTTTATCTACTCAAAAAATTATGATTCTTTTCATTTTACCTACTAGGTCTTTTGAATGTCATTTAAATGGTCTGCAGTGGATGACCAAGAAAGTATGAGAACCTCCTACTGAAAAATCAGAAAAAGTTACGTTTTCTGAAGCTGATGCCATTTGTCGTCCTCAGGTGTTTGAAGTGGAGGAGGAGATGCGTCAGCTCCTGGAGGAGACAGAAACAAACAAGAAAATCATGGAGGACAAAATGAGGCGTCTCACCAGTGTACTGAAAGACTTTTAACTTATAGAATATGACTTTCTTGTATTTGTGGCAATGAATGTAAGCAAAAAAAATATTGTTGTATTTTTTTTTTATTAAATGAAGTTAATTCTATTTTTATGTTAAGTTATTGTTGTATTTAAGTTCGGTTTATCTAATAAATTGTCTTCTGAGAATATCTCTGCTCCCTTTTCAAAGTTACAAATGACAAAATTGTTTAAATGCAAATCCAAAATGAGACCATTAGATAAGATTATAGGAATAAAACTTATTTTATAGCACATTTCATAGAAAAAGATGCACTACAGTGTGCATATCAAATAATAATAAAACAAAGACATCGAAGAAATGTTTTACAGGACAAATAATATCAGATATTAAGAAAAGAATAATAGTTTTTTAAGTACCTATGAGGTCTTTTTTTGGAAGAAATTTAATTGAGCACAAAGTATGGACATATTTGCTTCAGTTTTTAAAAAAGACTTTAAAAAGACATGTATAAAAAATATACAATAAATGTTCGATGAAGAACCAAATTAGCATAGAAGAGAACAAAACTGACATGACAGCAGTCTTAAAAATTTTTTATATGATCTGGTAGCTTTTTAAAGTTTGCTTCATGCTCTTGAAAGAATTATCTGATTATTGCATCCACACTTCTATGAGAAAGTAAATCAGACTTACTATTTAATAATTTGGATTTGTTGAGTCAAAATGTTAATTTTTTATCTCATTACTGATTATTATTAGAATTTTGTATATGTATTCCGCTTCATCGAACTTTTTTCTTCTTCTCTGCTCCTGGCCGTCCCGTTGGACAGAGTGGGGGCGGGGTCAAACTCGGGTCGAAGGGGGGGCCGTCGCTGTCAGGGAGGGCACGGGCGGGACAACGGTTGCCTTGACAACAACTGTAACCTAACGTAACGTCCGTTGATTTAAAAACCCTCCACGCACCGCCGCCTTCCCGTTTAGGTATCCAGACAGTATATGGACGAAAATAAATGTTCTTTATTGTTAGCTAAACACGGGTGGTGGACTAAAAATAAACCTAAGACTCTTCATTAGATAGAAGATGGAGTGTGAGACGACGGAGACTGTACGCTCGACACCGAGTCGCCACGAGAAAAGTTTGGGGCTCCTCACGATGAAGTTTGTCAGTCTGCTTCAAGAAGCCAAGGATGGCGTCCTAGATTTGAAAGTGGTCAGTGAAACGGCAAAGGCTGGCTCAGTGTTGCTTGTGGGTTGTTGTTTGGGGGTTGTTCGGTGTTCCTCCACCTTTCAGACAGCAGTTGTGAACAAAGGGCTGTCAGTTACAAATGGGGCCGGTCAGGTGCATTGATTTGCTGAACAGGTGGACTAGCTAGCCGCCATTACCCGGGCCTCCCTGTTTGTGGGCTCAGTAACAGTATGAAGATGAATAATCTTAAAATTTTAGGGTCATTTTTTAAAATGGCAGTAAACCATTCTATATTGTATATTAAAAGTGTGATTAGAGATCCCATATATGTTTTTTTTTTCTCAGCTTACTGAAAAGACAAACCCAAGGCTGTGAGGCAGTCCCGTTTAAATCTAAAACAGTAATAAGAAAGTGTGTGACTACATGTATGATGGGTTTTCTTTTGACATAACCTAAGTATAATTAGCCTAATTAAATGAAATACTTAAATTAATTTTTAATTCAGACTCCCTTGAAACCCTGTTTAAATGACTTGTGGGGTCCCTTGAGAGGGCATTATGGGAGGAATTATTACACTTAACCATTTTACACCTGTCTGGCTGTGCAACACAGTTGTTCCCAGTATTTTTTTTGGATACTGATAAGACAAAACAAGGTCTGATTCTAACCCAGTGTCACAAGTTGCATATGTCTGTGGGTTATGACCAGGGCAACCAAAGTGTGATAAACTATTGCATTTTTTGTTTTTTATGGCCCTTAAGAGGTATAATTATCAGTATAACTATCTTTGACTAAGTAAAGAACCAAAGAGTATGTCTTTAAAAAATAGATATAATAATTTGTTGGGCATACTTTTTTCAGTTTTCCTGATGAGATAATGTTATTCAGCCCATCATATTTTTCTTGGGATCCTCTGTGACAATTTTATCACTGAGGGATTCCAGTCATCCATTTATCAAAGTGATCTATTAAAGCCATCCTGCCAGTTAGATCTGCAACAGTTTTAAGATGGACAGAAAACTTATCAGCTTTTTTGAAAATTGATGAAATGTTTGTAATTATTTTTTCTAGTGTTTTATAGACTAAAATCCAAATGATGAAAGCTATAATTGATAATGAAAATAGTTGATAGTTACACTTTTAAATCCCTTCCCCTCAAACAATATGATTGAGAAAGATTGTTGTACCACCCAGCTGCTTATATTTTGACTTATTGATGTCTCTTTGTCAGAAGTGCCTTCTTTAAATCCACCCTCTTTTGTCACAATATGTAGTTTTCCCTCTCTTCTTGCGCGCCAAAGCAAGGTAATGTTTACACAGCAGACTCAACAGACCCCTTCCCTCCTCCTTCCTCCTCTGCCATTGTATAACTGCCCACTTCTGCCAAGAGGTTTTATTTGCTGTTTCTGCAGCTTAATTTGCCAAATCCTAAATCTTTTATATGTTAGCTTTGCAAGAGTCTCTATTTTTACCTCAAGATGTGTTGGCCTCAGAAATTTTTGGGGTTCCTGTTACTGCCTGTTTAGAGTGTCTGTGATGTGTCTTTCCAACAAGAGTTCATATTAAGCTGCCACTGGATAAGACCCTTTATGGAAATGCCTGTCTGAATTAACAGGCGGCAGACAGCTTGGCAGTGAAGCAGAAGAGAAGGATATATGACATCACCAACGTACTGGAAGGAGTGGGGTTGATTGAGAAGAAAAACAAGAACATAATCCAGTGGAGGTTTGAAATTTTCCATGGATTTTTCTTTAATTTAGAATCACTGAAAGATTTACATTCTTACTGATGTTTTAAATTTCACACAATATTTTTGATTTGATTTTTAATTTTGTCGCTGTGAAAATATTCAAACCACTTGCTATGCTCCTCTACATGAAAAGTATCTTCTTCCCAATTGTAGGCCAAGCTTCTGATGAATTTTAAAAGAACAAGTTTTCATTGGTCAAATCTAAATTTAAGTTGGCTGTTAACCTACCACGTAGACTGAGAAGGAGCCAATACTCACTTGTTCTGGCAAAACATTACTAGTGTATGACTTGTATTTACACCACATGATTTCTCCCTTTCACATGTAATCTGCCCTTGTGTCCAGGGGAGAGAACTCAGGCAGCCAAACACAGGAGGTGGTGGAGCAGGTGAAGGTTTTGAAAGCACAAATCTCTGAGCTAGAGGCCAAAGAAAAAGAGCTGGATGACCAGAAGGCATGGCTAGAGGAGAACATCAAACACCTTAACCACGATCCCATCACCAGCACATATCCTTTAAAATACCATGTGTTTTGAAGATTTAACAGTGAGACTTTATTTTAGATGTCATTATAGTAAAATGTAATGTTTTTTTTCTCTCCCCACTGTTTGTAATTCAAGTCCTCTTGGGGCCCCATTTATAATTCCAGGGGGAAGAAATCCCTGTGTGAGTTTTTAACAGTGTTTGCTTATTAAATGGGGAAAATGCTATAAAGAGGATTATAAATTTAATTGCTATTGTCACTCTCTTCTGAAATCACAGCCAGGCTAATCCTGACTTGTACAATGCTCTCAGTCTTGTTTTTCCAGTTCATTGTCTTATTTTCTTCCAATAAGAACCCAGGTCCTGTTTCCTTAACACCACCTCTCCACTTATAAATTTGTGACACATGAAGACATCTGCAATGCCTTCAGTGGGGATACTCTACTTGCTGTATTGGCTCCTGCTGGGACTCAGCTGGAGGTGCCGTTGCCTGAAATGGTTGGTCACCAATGATAATTTTATATTTGTTGGGACGCATGGACTTTTGTTCTGCATGATAAGCATTTACCACATTTATTCCTTGTTTTCTATTGAAATCTGCATGTAGCCTCTTGTTAAACAAGGGGAGTGCAGAAGAGTTTCTTGTGGCAAAGTCGGCCTGGAAAGACAACTCCCTTCATAATAAGCATTCATAACACTTTTGGCTACTTATTAGCTATAACACTGATCAACCTATTTTCCCTAAACAATGCAAAACATTGTGAAGCTTTCCAATAAAATAATTAGGGAGAACAATTTCAAACCAAGTGCCACACTCAACTTTGTAAGAAGAATTTAGCACTGCAGAATAGCTGAGACAGTCCAGAAGTGCTGTTTGTAAGCCTAAATTCATAAACATCTTGATGTAAATACATAGTCTTTTTGTCCGTGAGGAAATTAAACCTGCAAAATCAAGATGCAAACAAAGAATACAGTCATATTATTACTTTTTGAGTTGATATGTGACACTTCTTGTTGCCAAAAGTCGCCCATTTAATTGCCCAGCCAGTGGATATGGATTAACATATGTCTTTATTGGAGTAATTTTTATGGCCACCTTATTTATGTAAATCCAATATTCAACCTTATTTAGCTCAGTTTTTGGTTTTCTTTAGCTGTGAAGTGCTTCATGTTTACCAGCTAGTCTCTTACAGCGGTAGTATAGAATTTGAGGTTTTTCATTGAAAACAGCTGTCTCCTTTGGCTGGAAATTATGTTATGAGAACATGGAAGTAAGTGGAAGTTTTTTGTTTTGTTTTGTTTTGTTTTTTTCCCCCTTCTGTGGGTGACCTGCTCCTTAGGGCCAGAGTGGTCAGAAGAAGTACCAGGTGAACCTACGCAGCCACTCGGCTCCCATCCAGGTCATGCTCATCAACAAGGATTCAGACTCCACGTTGCCTGTAGTGTTCTCTCTGCCGCCCACTGATGACATCTGTCCAATGCCAACTCCACCCAGCACCCCTGCCAGCCTGCAAAGGTTTCCACTCTCAACGTCTTTGTACTCCACCTCCAACACAACCTTCTCCTATTGCAGCCAGGACTCTCTCTGTTCAGACCACCAGATGGTGCTGCCAGAACATGATGAGGTGCTAACACCATCCTCTACCCCTCCTGATGTACAGATGGGTAAGAAGAGTAAATTTGAGATTTAATTTCCTCCAGAGATCCACCATATGTAATTGTGACTAACTTGCATAGCCTCTTTTATGCTGCATTGAACAACATTGTTAAGGTTTTAAACATGAGCTTTGCAATAATCCTATAAAAAACACTGTCACACAGAGGCAGTTTCTTTTTACTTTTTAAGGTCTATTTTGCCGTCATTTTTTACTCCAACTTGGAGCTGACTGTTATCACTTCTATGTCAGGTTTATGAATAGTGATGGATGGGCACAGTGTTGCTAGCTGAATACATTCGATGCATAAGCAAAGGCTTTAAGGAAAAACAAGGAGTTGTAGACTAGTGTGCCAAATGCCACAGGTTATATTACCAGTTAAACAAGCATTTTATAAATAAAAATCCTTTACTTTATGTCTATAGGGCTCTGGTGTACATCACCTCAGATCTGAGTGTATAAACAGGTTTTTTATTTATTTATTTTTTCATGTAAATGGTACAGTTGTAAGTAGAGACATTTTCAAGCTCTAAGTTAAGTTCGCAGACGCCACCATGTCACTGCTTCTGTTTATAATACTGTTTGATCACAACATGTGTCACTTTGGCAGCCATAATTCATTTCCAATCTCATGCAAGATTAAAGTCTCAGGAAGGTGATTTTCATAGTTCATTTAAAAAAAAGTATAACGAAAGGGTTATTGAAAATGTTAAGTTGTTGAAAATGGTAAGTTGTAAGGCCTTAGCTTAAACATGCAAAACTACAGTTGTTCTCATTTCGGTACGTATTGGAACAGCTGTGTTTGTGTGTGTGTGTGTGTGTGCGTGCGCGTGTGCACATGCGTGTGTGTGTGTAGAGTAAATGTGTGCATAGAGTAAATTGCAGGACACCCAGAATGTGAAGCACTGCAGTCTTACATTTATTTTACATGTTACTTTATTTCAATTTAGAAACATAAACAGGGTTACGGTTAGGTTAGGTTCCTTATCTGTACCTAAGTTTCCGAGAAAAGTATTAGTCACTGCTGTCATAAGTATTAAAATAGATTAAACTGGGTAAAATGCTTTTGCATGTTCAAAACGAAACTCAGTCAGTCCTTCCTGCCAGAAAAAAAGGAATTGACACAATAGCCACACAGTAGACACTTTTACAGTTTTAAAACACAGTGTTTAAAATAATGACACAACAAACATATTGTGTGTTTACACATTGGGCAAGAGATAGAAATTACAGTTTTGACTTACAGGGGGTTCTGTGTGGGCCTGTTTCTTGGGCAGGCACAATGACTTCTGGGAGTCCTCATGCTAAGCTAAACTAACCAGCTGCTGGCTACAGCTTCATAACCACCTGACTGAACTCTTGGCAAGAAAGTAAATAAGCACATTTCGCTAAATGGTATAACTCTTGGTTAAATTTAAATTTCTGGACTGAAGAGTACTTCAAGAGTACATGACTTAACAGGCATGTTCCCATGAGGTGTGTGAGCAACAACTGGGTCACCTTAGGGTAGATATGACAAAAATGTGTGAGTGCTTAGTCTGCAAATCCAGAGGGTGCACACTTGGATTGATTGCTGAGCTTGTCTCTCTTTCAGTCCTTCACATCCTCTTCTTTTAATCCAAATAATTACGCCCTGTAATATTGCTGGTCTCATTTGAAAGGGGTTTTACTGTAAAACTAACTGAACCTTCCTAACCCCCTGCAGAGTGCCACTGTCAGTCAACATCAGTGTTGGAGCAGCAGCAGATGGACCTGGTGGGCCCAGAGTTCCAGTCTATAATGGATATGAGCAGCCTGCTGAAGCTTAACACAACTGAAGATCACATGAAGGACGACAGACAAGGTAAGGTATATAGATGGAAACAGTTCATTCTCTGATTGCATCCAGCAGTTTGAGCTCTGTATCACTTTGTTTGCCTCACATTCATGTCAGTTATTGCTCTGTGAATGTTTTAAGATCTAAGCTTTAGGACATGGTTGGAGAATATCATTGAATAGTTGGTTTGGTTCACTGTAAACTGTGGAATAGAAACATGCTTTTAATTTTCTTGTAGGAGCTGTTGACCTGATTGATGAGTTTATGTCTACTGATGGTAAGCTTCTGAAAACATACTGTAACTAACTTTAGAAGTAAAAAACTGGCCACAAATATTTGCAACTCCAGTATATTTAATATGATACTCAACATGAGAGTCTACAGCAATGCTGCCAGCTCTATGAGACTGTAATCATGCAGGGTGTGGCTAATGCTTGTTAACAAGGTGATGATTAGCAAGTTTGTTTAGCATGCTAACATTTCCAAAATGCTGTAAACACAAATAAAAGCTGAGGCATCTGGATGTGTACCGTATATATATATATATATATATATATATAGTTTAGGTTTTGCCCTCATAGAGTATCACCACGATGGCAGGACCAATCCTCTCAGCTCCATCTATTTCTGCATCTCATTTAATTGCTATTGTTTTAATAGTTTTAAAAAGTATTTCAATCTGATCTCATAATAGTTCAACAGACTAATGTTGCTGCTCCTAGAGTTATGTTTCAACTGTGGCTATAAAATTTATATCTAAGCTTTCTGTCTGTCTTTGTTACATAGATGTTTCACAGTATTTCCTCCTTGTCAATGCTTGTCTCTCCTCTTGCAGGTATAGACTACAGCTTCAACCTGGATGACAACGAGGGAGTGTGTGACCTGTTTGATGTGCAGATCCTCAATTACTGATGGCTGACTGAGCCTCTGCTGTATGCTTGCAAAACCTTGGAAGCATTTGTTGCTTCATAAATGCCTTTTCCATTTTTTTTTTTTTTTTTTTTTTTATAAATGCACTGCTGATACTTAAAATATACTATTGTCATCTTAAAAATGCTTTTCAGACATTAGACTTCACCACTGTCTGCCAGAAACTTTATTTCATCATACTGGACTTTACTGAAACTAATACTCTAATACTGGCCAACATGAAACTGAGTTCCTGAATCAGTATGAATTAATATTGTGGTAGCCATGAGTCATTATATGTCCACCAGGTTTTTTTAATAATTTACTGGACAAACATCCAAACATTCCAGGAAAAGTAGTTGCCTGAGTGTAAATAAGCCAGGATGAATCCTTGAGGCTCCTACTGCACTTTTGTGTACATATCTGTATTTTTCCACATCCAGTGGAAACTCTGAGACTTGAAGACAACTGCTTTACTTTTCTTATTTACCTTTGGGACTGTAACAGTGTTTTGCTTTAGATGATGCTGACAATAACTGATTAACAATTCAGTATTGGCTTCTAACATTTAATACAGGGTTGATGATCCAGTTCAGGGTATGTAAGTAACTTTCTTTACATAGAAAGAATATTGTGTGAAAGTCTAAAAAAATTCCATAGTTATATTTCGTAAAATGGCATATTGTATTTAATGAATGAGTGTTCTCGTTGGGTTTTGTAACCCTGTTCTCATGTGAAATGTGCCCAAATTTTTTTGTTTCTAAATTATTGAGACACTGCCGTTTTAGGCCTTTTGAGTGTTTTGTTTGTTTTTTATTTTTGTTTTTTTTACAATTCTTACAAGTACATTTATATATTTGGAGAAGTTAAGTTTTTTTTTACTTAATTTAAAGAAAAATAATTCTTTATTCGAGTTTGTTAAAACTGAAGGTGGTTAACTACATTAATCATACTTCAAAAAATGATTTTGCCATGTTTCTTATTCAAAATATATAATGTTAAGGGCCTTGAGTGGCATCTTTGTATATTTATAGTTTTCTGTGATTAAAAGAAGTCCTTTTTTGTTACATTCGATTGTTACTTTGCACCATTTGGAAAGCGTTTTTTTTAAATAAACACATTTAATCCTGACACAGAAACTTTTGTTTACTGACTTGCAAAAATCATAGTTTAATATGGAAATATAAAATGAAAGAAGCCAAACAATTACAGATTACTTAAACATGTACTCAACTTTGGTAATATTTATTTGCGTGAGTCATCAGTGTTGTCTAAAACTATACAAAAGGCTTTTCTTAATCACACATTCTCTAACAGTTTAATTACCCGGGTTGAAGCAGTTTATTAGGGTTTTTTGCTATGTGAAATGTTTTTCATAGCAAACATCAGATGGTTTCCATATGAGAGCACATGTGCGAGAATGTGACCTGTAGCATCACTCGATAAACCACTTGATTTGCTCCGGTTGGGAAACAGGAAGACAACTGAAAAAACATTTAAAAGAAACTGTTTTTTCTTATATCTTTAAGCATATTTTTAAACTCTTAACAGGCAGTGAACACTCTGTGTTTAACTTTTGGCTGAGAGATATTGACATGACAAACCACAACGTTCAAATGCCAAACAAGAAAAATAACAACAGAAACAGAAAATATGTAAACAATGCAGTGCGATGTTTATGTTTATGTTTAAAATGGAGATAATGTTTTTATTTGACACAGTTGGAAAGCTGACAGAGACCCCTATGTCAGTGGCCCTGAAAACTTTAAACCATCAAATAAACCTAATTCTTCACTGACAAAACTTAGGCAAGTCCCCAGTTCTACATTTTCAGACATAGGATCTGTATTGCATCCACAAAAGTTAAATAAGCATGACAAGATTTGATTATATCAGCAATAAACACTGAAAGTTATTGTGTAACATCTGAAATGCTCCTCCTCCTCCCTCAACATTCTGCCTATAGGCTTCTTAAACAATGTTTTTAACTCCATAATATCTGATGATCTGCATATCAACACTGATCTTCTTTTTAGACCTCAATAGGCCCCAAGACTGCAGTAGTTAACCTCTCTAAATAATGGGGGGGTTTAATATGGGCCTGATATGTTTTTAAGTAACTCATTACATTTTTTGTTTAACAGCTTAACACATTAGTTTCCCAAAACAGTTGTTTTGAAGTTTCTCAGGCAGAGTTTCAATCTAAACACAAACAGTGAAAAGGTTCAGTTGGAACATATTGATGCTGCATTAAATGTTAACAATTGAGCTGGAAAACAGATATTTTTTACTACAATTATGCACAAGACAAACAAATGAATAAAATGATATCGCCAGGTGACTATTGTCCTACATAGGTGCTTAGCAACTGCCAACATGTCCTCCAGTTAAACAAAATAAAACAGATATGACTGTCTTTTTCCTCAAAGAAGCGCTGTCTTTTTATTTATTGATGTCCTTATGACTGTTATATGACATCATAGTGTTTTTTTCATCTCATGTAAACTGTTTTAAATTACCATGTTACTTAAAAGAGCTGTGAATGCACTTGTCCTTTTAAAGCAATACCACTCACTCAATTTTATTGTAGTAAAGAGAGTTTCCAATACTAGTGTATAACTAATTGTGCAACTCTTCCTTTATAATGCATCTACACATGCTGATTCAAAGATGTTTTCCAAGTAATTCTGTCAGGTAAATCAGTGTTAAAGAAAAATAACAATCTGTAGTGATAAAATAAGATTTTTAATGATCAAGAGAGTGACAATCCTTCTGTTGTCACCTCATAAAAAGGCTCTTTGAAGCTGTTATTGAGGCAGATGTGCACGCTTGGCTATCTGCTCAGAGATTTACTTTAGGGAATGTGTGCAGTAAATGTGCCTCAGATGTTTTGAGGAACTCAGGAAACAACAAAGCTCGGGAGTTAAATTCCACTGGATGTAGATTTGGCACAAGACTGCAGGAAACTCCAACAGCACAAAACTCTGGTTGGTGGTTTTTATATGTGTTATTTTCCAATTTTCAAGAAATACAGGTTATCTTGAGTCTTGTGCCCAGAAATAAAATAAATAAGCAGAAAGTGCATAGTTCAAGTGTCTAAGTTACTCGATCCAAAACCATGCCTTCTGAATTCATGTCAGTGGTGCAGACACGTGTAGAACATCTGGTTTATGGCAGATGTACTTCACACAGCTGCAGCTGTGTAACATTAAGTGACTCAAGGGTTCATCAAGTTGATTACAATTAAATCTCAAATAAGCATGATTATTTAAATTATTTC
Source organism: Acanthurus leucopareius (assembly GCA_029814765.1). NCBI lineage: Eukaryota > Metazoa > Chordata > Actinopteri > Acanthuriformes > Acanthuridae > Acanthurus > Acanthurus leucopareius. The sequence continues at coordinate 6,715,336 of JAQMCX010000009.1, read as the reverse complement.
AAACAAGCAGTCATCTTGTAAATATATAAAAAGCAAACAGCTCTTTCAAAGTTCACAAAGAAGTCTTTTTTTTTCTTTTTTTTTCTCCTTTTCTGTAAAATGTGTGGCAAAGAATATTTAGTCCAAACATTATGGGTACGTTGTGGACAGATGGTGTAAAATGTGTCTTTATGTGAAATCCTGGAGGTCTAAGCCTTTGAGCTCTCCTGCAAAGGCTGGTTTCGATTCTGTGGAGCTTTTTATGTAAAACAAGTCTAAAGATTCAAAGAGTTTAATATCATGCCTATTATAAAAAAAAATATATTGGTTCTTCAAAACCACATTAAGAAAATAGCAAAAAAAAACCAAAACACACACACAAAAGTCACACCTGAAGTGTCAGGCCATCACTTTGATCTAAACTAAAATATTCATAATAAAAATGTATAGACAGCTGTGAAATCCTGCTCAGACACTAACGTCTTGTAAAAACTTTTGTACCCTCTCACTTTTCATTGAACATCTTAAACAGTTCAAAATTTCAATTCATTCAACACTTTTTTGGTTTATAACCAAATGTCTACAAAACTACTGACCTTCCCTTCAGCCTAAACTATTGTTTGTGTTCAGTGCTAATAAGCAAATGCTACCATGCACACAAAACACACAAAACTAAGACTGTGGTCCCATTGTAGGCTTAACGTTACACCTGCGAAACATCAGCACGTTAGCACTAACAATGTGGTCTTGCTGGCATGCTGTTAGCATTTAGCACAAAGCACTGCAGTGACCCTAAGGTCCCTGAGTCCAGCCTCAGAGCAGCTAGCATGGCTGTAAAAAGCCAAAATGTTACTTTATACCCCCCCCCCTTCCCCGTGGTGTAGCATTGGAGGGTTGTGGCTGTGCCCTGTGGGTGACACCTCCCCTCCCCAACACCCTTCCCCTCTCCAACATGTGCAGGTCTTCGAGTTTTGTTGTTTTGTCTTATAATGTTGCTTATGTGCTGAGGTGTTTTTTCCTATTCCCACACTGTGCCCCTCCTACAGGAGCCTAGTTTGGAAGTTGCTTTTTTTCCCTCTTCCTCCCTCCTGTTCTTCTTTTTCTCATCTAAGTAAACAGGGCGCTGTATTGGCGGCAGACCCACAGTTCTCCTGTTCCTGTCCTCCCCCTGTTATGTGTATGTCTTTTTATGTTTCTTGGAAGGGATGTAACTGGAATGCAATTTCCCAATGTGGGATCAATAAAGGTTTATCTTATCTTATCTTATCTTATCTCACAAAGCCACGCTGTTGTAATATGTGCAGAATGTGGCTTGGCATTGTCTTGCTGAAATAAGCAGGGACGTCCCTGAAAAAAGACTTTGTCTGGATGGCAGCATATGTTTTTCCAAAACCTTTGTGTACCTTTCAGCATTGATGGTGCCTTCACAGTTGTGCAAGTTATCCATACCATCCTCTTTAGCCTGGAGAACATGACGTCCATGATTTTCAACTATTGGAAATGTGGACTTTTCAGACCACAGCACATTTTTCCACTGAATTAGTCCATCTCAGTTGGGATGAACTAATGACTATGGCTTTCTATTTGTATGGTAGAGTCTTAAAGGGGATATATAATGGAAAAGTCACTTTCTGAAGGATTTGGAACATATTTTGGAGTATTTAGCTTGCTTTTTGCCAGACAAACTGTGAGAATATACAACAAAATCAGCATTTTGTGGGCTGCCCACATGTGACATTACGTAGGCTCCCAGCCTCACAGGAACAAAGGTGTTACGGCCCTGAGCCGTAAGGTCTCAAAGACATTAATATAGGACCGGTGTGCGCTGAGAATGGCGGCAGACACCATTAGACTGATCATGTGTGTAGCTGTGCATTAGCTGAGCATTTAGAGTTCCAGAATTGGGCCCAGGTTAAGATAGACCTACTGATTTGAGTTATTTGCATCCACCCTAGGTTCTGATCCCTTGTTTAGTTTCCATTAGGTTTTAGAGGTGCTGGTCACTTGTATTTGTGTTTGTTTAATGTAGTGTAGATAGTTAGGTTTTCGTTTCAGGGAGAGATATTAAGTTATTGATAAGAGATAAGTTATTGCCCGTTAGTTATTAGTCAGCTAGTCAGCTCCATTTTATTTCAAGGAGTCCTCTTTTTGTTATATTTGTTTTAATGATTTTGACCGCACTTGGCAGGCCCTTTCTGTTTGCACTTAATATCCACATGTCTGTTATAATAAATACGCCGCTGTATTCACAATCCCACTCCATCGATTGTGTCTTGAGTGTTACTTCCCTTTCTCCTTCTCGAGCTGGGTTTGTAACATACGTGGGGGCTCATCCGGGAGAATCTTTACCAGTTAAAGGTGTCTTGGGAGCGCATATTTTATTTATTCGTTTTCTTGGACATCGTTTTCTCAAGTGTAGAAAGGATGAGCTGGTCCAAATTGCTGCACATTTCGGTCTAAAACTTCCAAAGCAGATCCTTAAAAAAGATCTTAGAGTGGTAGTGCTGGGTAGGTCGGTGGAAGAAGAGCTGGTCATGTTGCCAGCACAGGAAGAGCCTGAGCTGGTTGGCACCCCCGCTGTGGAGGGTGGCCGCTAGCAGGAGGGAGAACCTCCTAGCCTAGAGAGCGAGAGCGAGAAAGGTGTACTGGCAGGTAAGCCACCAGAAACTCCATTTCCTCTGCTTAGGTATGATCCTCTCACATCGAGGAGCACAGATTCCTTGCAGGAGGCCCGACTGAAAGTCTGCCTCGCCCGTCTCAAGATAGAGGCGGAGGAGAAGGCTCAGGCCCGAGAGGCTCAGCTCAAACTGGAGATCAAGCGGCTAGAGATAGAGGCCGAGAAGGCTGTGCGCCTCCGTGAGCTGGAGCTGGGGGCACAAGGACGCTGTGTGACTGATGCTGTTCCTTCCACCTCCTTACCATTTGTACCCTCTCACACGTTTGACATCAGTAAACACATTTCTCTCGTGCCATCATTTAGAGAGGCCGAAGTTGACTCATTTTGCAGCATTCAAACGCATTGCTTCTGCTCTTCAATGGCCCAGCGAAGTTTGGCCTCTGTTGTTGCAATGTAAAATATATGGTAAAGCTCAGGATGCAGTGGCTGCACTCCCGGTGGAGGAGAGCCTTAGTTATGAGCATGTTAAAACAGCCATCCTTCGTTCTTATGAGTTAGTGCCCGAAGCGTATCGGCAGAAATTTCGAAATCCTAAAAAAACTTCAGCCCAAATGTATGTAGAGTTCGCAAGGGAAAAGGGAACTTTATTCGAAAAATGGTGTTCTTCATGTAAAATTAGTGATTATAAATCTCTGAGAGAGATGTTGCTAGTTGAGGAGTTTAAAAGGTGTCTGCCCGATCGAATTGTAACTTACTTGAATGAACAAAAGGTTTCCTCTCTTTCCTGTGCTGCTGTGTTAGCCAATGAGTACGTGCTCACACTTGGCCCTCAATCTGCTAGTGTTTCTAATGAGAGGAAGGGTTCTGCCCCGGTTCAGTCTGGCAATGTTTCCCACAAGGAAACTAGAGAGTGTTTTTATTGCCACAAAACTGATCACGTAATTGCCAACTGTCTCACACTGAAACACAAAGAACAGTTAAAAGCCAATCAGTCCACTACTCCAGAAGGGGTAGGATTAATTACAAACCTGCCTCAAAACTTCCAGTGACAGCGACACTCTCAATGAATGTTTGAAGCCTTTCACTTTCGATGGTATGGTGTCCCTGGCTTATAATCCTGCTGACCAGCGTCTGGTATGTATCCTGCGAGACACGGCTTGTTCCTGATCCGTAATACTCTCTTCTGTCCTGCCGTTCGCTAGTCAATCTGCATGTGGTTATGGTTCCGTGTTGCGTGGTGTGGAAATGGATCTGCTCCGACCCATCCATCGTGTTTATATCCAATACAAACTAATCACCGGTTATTTCCCTGTGTCTGTCTGTCCGGAGTTGCCAGTAGATGGAATACATTTCCTAATGGGTAACGACCTAGCAGGAGCAAAAGTGACTCCAACGTCGGAGGGGTTGGACTCACCTCAGCGTTCCATGCATGGTCAGGTAACTCCCAAAAACACAGGTCGGTATCCTGCTCGTGTGGTAACTCGCGCACGAGCGCCAAAACAGAAAGAAAATGCTGCTGATGAAGATAATGTGTCCTTTTCTGATACGGTGTTCTTCTCCGTTTTTCCAGACAAAGCTGAGAGGGGTCCCGCGGCTGTTACCGGTAGTGACAGTACCACTGAGGCAATGCGCTTGGGTCCTGACGCACCTGTCGACTGTATACAGTTTACGCAAATGGGCAAAACTGTTTCCCACAATGAACCCACACTTTCCCTAAGTGGGCCCAGGGTGGAAAACCCTACAGTGGGTTACCTAAATTAAACCCTCACTAGGATCACAAAGGGCAAAAGTTCTTCAGGCTTTGCATGGGCTTAACTGCTGCTGGCCCTGCATTGGCACAACTGCTGCCTAAAGTAGACACACATTGGTAAAATTGTTTTTTACAATAAACCCATACTTTCATTTAGTCAGCCCACAGTGGGCAAGCCCATAGTCTGCTGCCCACAGTAAACCCTCACTGAGGCCCACAAAAGCACAACTGCTGAGGGCCCTGCATGGGCAAAATTGCTGCCCACCTTACACCTACATGGGCAAAACTGCTACCCACACTAAACCCACAGTGGGTTACACACAGTAAATCCCCACTTGGGCCCAGAAGGCCAAAACTGCTGCCCCCCGTAGAGCTGCGTGAGCAAAACTGCTGCCCACGGTAAACACACATGGGCAAAACTGTTTCCCACAATGAACCCACACTTTCCCTAAGTGGGCCCAGAGAGGGAAAACCAACAGTGGGTTACCAACAGACCCTCACTGGGGCCCTAAAAGGCAAAACCGCAGCTGGTCACCCATGGGCAGACCTGCTGCAGGAGCGCATGGGCAAATGGCTGTGGGCCGAGCATGGATAACACTGCTGATAGCCCCCTTTAGCATTGTCAAATGTGCCCTTCTGCTGTTTAGAGGGCACTAGTGAGCCATTTTGCCTCCCTGATTGGTGGAACCCATAGAACATGTTCATTTCACATTCGACTGATTTTCGACTGAAGTTTCATGAGTTCTTAAGCATGTTCAGTCATCAAGAAGGCAATTCATTATTGAGAAACATAATAATAATAATAATAATAATATTTCCCTGCATTTCAATAGGGTCCTCGCACAGTGTGCTTGGGCCCTATTAAAAGCTGGGAGCATCATTGAACAGGCCCTTTGGGGAGTGCTGCAGATGCCCCAGACAACTTACAGATCTAGTTTGCCATACACATCGAGTTGTGCAGCCATGAGAATTTAATGTAATCACATCATGATTGCCTTACAAGGTTTATTTGTAGTAGCCACAAGGGAGCATTGTGTGCATGACTCCTAATTGGAATGTCATTTTCCTCAGAGTGCAGTTCTTAAGTACCATGGGAAATTTGAGACAGATTAGATGACAAACAACATTGTCCTTTGTCTTGGCGAAACAGGAAAATTTGCCGCACAACCATGTTAACGCCATTTGATGCATTTAGATAGGAACCACAACATATCATTATCAAGGTCTTTAGGCTTATCTGAAGAAACTTAAGTTGGATTTGATCAACTTGCTAGCTGAGTCATATAAAGGTGTAAAACATGTAATTTCCTGTTGCTAGTTGGTGGCACTCTAACTATGACATATTACTGACATGGTGTTGGGTTGAGGTCAAGTTTCTAAACACACATGTGAAGTTTAGTGCATATTGGACTTGAAGTTATTATCATTTTTGGTTTCATGCTGAAATGCTCTAAATGCCATGGCAACACAGTTGAACCCAAACAAAAGCTTTTGATAACTTTTCTTCACAAAGGTCTTAAAAGTGTGTAAACCAAATTTCAAGTCAGTATGATCAATTCCTAGGAGGAGTTTATTAAAAGACAACTTGTTGAAATCGCTGAAAATGTGAAAAAATTGCACATTAAATTTAATGAGGTTGACTTCCTGTTGGATTTAGGTCACTGTGCCTGAGGATTTTTTTGACATGATTTGTGCACCTACCAAATTTTGTAACTCCATGTTAAATGGGCTGCTGGGGCAGCTTCATTGAAATGTTGTAGGGGGGCGCTACACACCTACTAGCCCCTGCCCACTACTGAAATGTAAATAAGATTTTAATAATCAACATTTGTGACAACTGTGGCAAGTTTGTTAAGATTTTGCTGATCCCTTCACCCTAAAAAACAATTTCATTTGTGATGGTGAAATGCTTAAAATGGCTGCTCCACCACAGCCACAGCCTTAATCGAAAACAAAAGCTTTTGATAACTTTTCATCACACAGTTCTTAAGTGTGCCTGCGGTGGAAAATCTGGTTAAAGACCAGCTGTAGAAATAAGGAGGTCAGGAGACAACAGATGTCTCCTGATGTCAGAGGCATTTATCATAAAACTTGATGTCAAGAACGTCAGTACTAGCAACATCCACAAGTAGTCATAAGTATCGCCACCACCAGTCTGAGGCTGTCTTGCGTGTAAGTTGTATTTAAGTCTTTGTGTCCTCACGTCACCAGTTCTAAACTATATATCCAAATAAGGTCAAGCTTTACACTTTCACTTACTGGGCATTAGAACATAAACATTCATACCCTCAGCCTTAGTTGCTATGACGAGGGCAGATGAGGAGAGTCTGTACAAATAACTGTAAGACACAACATTGATTATAACAAAGGGACTATGTGACTCAGCCATCAACTTTGCTCTACTTAAGTGCAAGGAAGTTAAGAAGCAGACGAAGAGGTGAAAAGGCCTAGGGGGTTAGAGAAATTCCTTCACACCTGTAATTGAGCGATTTTTTTGGCACTTCTGGGTGCCGGAGGTTAATGCAGCAATTTATTGGGGAATTTCTCCTGTTGACAAAAAGAAATTATTGCAGACTCAGCTTCTAAGAGTTCTTCCAACGATACTGTTTGATTTCCAAGTGAAGAGTTGAAGGTTTGCATTTTTTGATGCACATCTGATGCTGGCGATCCATATTTCGGAGCAAGCTAAAACTGTTTCCTTTCCCTACTTAGCTTTAATAGAGTTTCTTTTAGCTTGATAAGCCAAGCTTGTGAGCCATTTTTTGCTTGATCAAGTCTTCGCCTTTCAAGCCACGTGAAACATTGGCAGGGGTTAATGATGATGAAAAAAATCTCCATTGTGCAACATCTGAGTTGTCTCTTATGGTAGGTACTCTGTTTTTGACAAAAGGTTGAAACCATTTATCTTCATTTTTTAATTTTTTTTTATAACTGATGTGCTGTCAGTACTAATGCATTGCATAAGCTTGAAACCTCCTCATACAGCTATAAGGTTCTTAGCCATAAAGAAAGCATCCTCATTAGAGGGCAGACTCTTCAGAAGGTCATCCACATAGAAGTTTTTGTTTTGACTGTCTCAATCATTTCCAGTGGGAGCTAGCTTGGTTATCTTCAGCCATCTTTCTGAGGACAGAGCATGCACAGCTAGGTGAGGAAACTGCTCCAAATAAATGGACAGTTATGCAATACACCACAAGATCCTTCTTTAGCTTATCTTCAGGCCGGCTCTGCTCCACTGTCAAATACAACTCTTCCTTGGATGGTGAGGTTTACCTCTAGAGATAGACCGATATGGTTTTTTCAGGGCCGACACCAATAGCAATTATTAGTAGTCAAGGAGGCCGATAACTGATATTTGGAGCCGATATTCATTTGCAGTAAAAGTGAAAATATTGGCG
>JAQMCX010000009.1:6661025-6707492 GCA_029814765.1 Acanthurus leucopareius | reverse complement strand
AGTTCTCCTGTTCCTGTCCTCCCCCTGTTATGTGTATGTCTTTCTATGTTTCTTGGACGGGATGTAACTGGAATGCAGTTTCCCCATGTGGGATCAATAAAGGTTATCTTATCTTATCTTATATGATCCTGGTATAAAGCAAAAGAAAATTTAAAAACAAAACATTCCTTACTTGACAGGAAAAACACATTTTTCATTGTTTCTTAAAAGTACTGGCACAGACATATTAGGTCCGCCTTCCTTAAACAGACTTTTTAAAACACTGAAGGAGGACAAGCCTTAACAATAAAAACCTCCTGTTTTTTGAGGGGACTGGGTGTTAACGTCCATAGAATTTTTCAACAACTTAATGATTCCCACACTTGCCTCTAATGCTGCTGTGTTCTCCAAAGCAGACATCACATGGTACTTACCCTCTAATTTCCATTATACTAAATAAGAGACTCCGATACCCAGAAAGGTCTTTGACTTTAATACAATAGTGATAATTCATATTGAGAATGTGTTTGTCTCTTGGGATGCTGTGTGGGAGTTAAATGACATGTCCATGCCTTCTTCTTCTGCAGGATTTTCCCTTCTCCTCCTCCTCTTTCTTCTTTTCTCACCAAACTTCTTGACCACTTTCATCATGTGCTGCCTGAAGGAGGAGCCCACAAAGGCGTAGAGGATCGGGTTGAGGCAGCAGTGAGTGAGGGCCAAGCTTTCAGTCACCTGAGCAGCCTGGTCCAACACTTTACTCGTCCCACAGTGCGTCACCAAGGTGTAGACCGAATCCATCGCTCGATAGACCTTCAGCACGTTGTAAGGCAACTGAGTGACCACAAACACGCCCACTACTATCAGGAGAACTTGCAGAGCTTTCCACTTCTTGCCTCTGCTCTCAATGGGGAGGTTGTGCAGGGCCCGGCCCACGTTCCAGTAACAAAACACCATAACCAAGAGGGGAAGCAGGAATCCCAGCAACACCTCTACAAGTTCCAGGGTGGCTTTCCCACCTCTGGCCATTGATGAAGGGTATACAGGCAGACAGATGTTCCTGCCGGACGCCCACCTCACCTCCGAGAGTATCAAATCAGGAAGTCCAAGGATGAAAGCTGTTGCCCAAACAACCAAACACATCTTCCAGCAGTGTTTCCTGGTGAATATCCTCTGCAGCCACCCTCTTTGGCCCTCACCCTGCGCCCTGGCTAATGCAAAGTAACGATCCAGGCTGATGCAGGCCAGCAGCAGCATGCAGCAGGTGAAGTTGACAGTGTAGCAGGCCGACACTATCTTACAGACAACAACTCCCAGCTCCCAGCCCCTTGCTGCATCAGCAGCCCAGAAAGGCAGCATGAAGAGCAGGAGCAGATCAGCCACTGCCAGGTGGGTCAGGAAGGTGTCCGTCATGGTCTTGAGGCGTTTGTGGTAGGCGTAGACAGCCACGACTAAGGTGTTTCCTGCCAGTCCCACCACCAGACACACAGTATACATGATGGGGAGGAAGACGGCTGCGAAGGAACGGATGTCACCTTTCTCACAGAGGACGGGGTAATCTTCATAGCTGAAGTTGAAGCTGAAGTTTTCATGGTAATCGTAGTCGTATTCCTCTGAGAAAGCCATGGTTTTTAGTTAAAGCTGTGGGGGAGGACAGTTTGTGACATTTCCATTTCCATTTTTTATTACTGAACTCAGCATTTACTGTGATATTGCTTTGATAACTCTGCTGCTTAATGGTCAAGTGCAAAAGCAAAGCTTGGGAACACACTTCATTTCATTCAGGAAGACAAACGGAAGAAATGCTCAGCGGGAGATGGCATTGAGTTACATAAGCTGAGTGAAAAGGGGCTGAACAGGAAACATGATGGGTGAGGTTTGCTGATCACTCTTCATATCTCATCACATTAGCCTGCATTTTTGTAATTTCCCCAGAGATAAAAAAAAGAAACAGCCCTTGAAATTTCTGTTAGACAAAGAAAAGAGAATATTGTGATATAAAAATACTCCAAAATGTTTTAAACACTTTAGCATGTAACACAAGGTAAATAAACACTTAACACAGTAACAGAGAATTTAGAAAATGTGTTTGCCAAAATGTTTACCTCAAGAGTTAATTGAGGAAGAAAATATATATAAAAAAACCCATTTAAAGCTGATCATGATAATTGAGTGAAGTGACTTCACTGAAGCTACATGCAGCTGAGCCGGTGCCTGGACCTTATGTTCTCACCACATTAAAGCTTTCAAACATAAACTTTCCTCGTTTCATAGCTGAACTGTGGTTGGAATTGAACCTAAAACAGGAAAATACTCAATGTGGAAACAAAACAAATCTCTAGGTTTGGAATAAACATGTAGAGAAGAAAAACTTTAAATCTGTGCTGGTTTAGTTGCTGTGGGTTTATCATTGTGCTGCGATAACATCAGTGTCAACATTTCTTGTTGACATCTGAGTATCATGCTTTAAACTCTGCCCCCCTGTTTTACCGTCACTGAGATAAATACTGTGAGTTCATTCTGCATCTGTGATAAGTGCAAAGGGCAGAGGCGGCTCAAAAGTGCAGACTGTGTAAACTATCAAATATCCCCGGAGATTCCCTGCTGAGGTTTCTTCCCTGCATGAATAATCACACTAATGAAGAATGTTTTTACTGTAACACTACAGGAACACTTTCCTGTAAAAAAAAAACCTGATTTTTTTTTAACAATTCAGATATTTTTTGTAAATAAGTACAATAATCTTGTTTGACCATCAACCAGGAATGTGTTACATGCACACACACTTCTGCCTCACTATGATCAGAGGTAAATATTGCACTTTTTGTTCCTTAATTACTTTGCAGGTTCAGATTAAAGGTGCTACAGGTAAAATTTAAGCACAAATTACAGAAAATTTCCTGTCAAGAGCTCTACTGTATGCACAGGGCTGATGTCAAGTTAAAACCTCAAAGATGACTGTATGGCAGCATAATGAAAGTCAACTGAAAGCCATTAAAATATTCCTAAATATGACTCACATAAGTTGAGTCAAATGATTTGAAGCTGATTTGAGCACATTTTTGCCATACTTTGACAAAGTCATGAAAATATTGAGGGATTTTACTGTATTTTGTGCTAAAATGTTACATAAAGGACCTTTAATAGCATAAACAAACCATCAACGAATAAACCTTGCTGCATTATAATGAATAAGGATGATATTTTACTGATCATTTGGTGAACATCACATGCTTACCTTCAGTATTTATATATAATCAAAGATTATTTTCAACCTTACCGGCTCCAACATTAAAAGTAATAAACATATTAATGCATTGATAGTTAAAGTTCAATGATATAATTAACATATTCTAAAATTGGGAATTCTGCACTTTAATTAGGCAAGATTTTGTCGTTCATATCAACATTTTCATTCACTCAGATTTTCTCTCATCATAACTATGGTGGCAGGACTAATACAAGTGTCCAAAAAATCTGATTCAATAAACTGTAAAAATTACAAATTGTTAATACATTTTACCATATTACAGGATGGTAAGCAGGGTTTGACTCATGACTTTAATGTCAAAACACAGAATAATAATGAAGTAAAAAAAAAAGTCTTACCGTCAGTCACTGCTATGTCTCTCTTTCTAGACAGTGAGAAAATAGTCCAGATTGCAATCCAGTTTAGTCCTGAAACTGCATGCAGGATAAACACAAGAGGGTGACTCAGAGAGGGGGAGAGACAGAGAGAGAGAGAGAGAGAGAAGGAGGGAGAGAGCAAAGTCAAAAGTCAGGAGAAGGAAACAGAGTCTCAACAGCCAAACCCAAGAAGTAGAAGAAACTATTTTTGTTTCCTAAACGTGCATGAACATGTCACACTGAGTCAAAAGCATATTTGTTAACAGCATTTCAACACCAGAGATATTATATCATACAATAAGTCATAGAAACACACACACACACACACACACACACAAACACACACACAAACATAAACACAAACACACACGTTATATTAAGTTTAACCCACCCTTAAGCATTTGTTTTTATGTCTGTGCTGTGTTTTCATTTTAGATCCACATCCATATTAGTTACTATGCTGTAATCAAAACCACGAGGAATGTGGATGATTAGCTTTCGGTTTAAATCTCTGAAGGTTTGGCAGGCGTCTCTTTTTTCCTTTTTTTTTTAATGCTTCCTTCTTCTGTACTTGAAAGGCCAATGTTAAAGCTGAACCACCCAGCAACAGCTCCGATCAACAGAGAAAATCACACACACATGTGGAAAAAAGTCACGAGCTACATTACTTTCGAGTGGTTCATGTCAGTGTGTGTATTTTTCTACTGTTGTCACCATGTGTGACACTGTGTAATGTGGAAGCCCAAAACTGAAAGCATGCACCCCATATGAACAGCTGTTAATTACTGTGCAACAATGCACACAAAGTGAACTGCCGCTGTAACAAATCAAGGCTGACTAGCTCCATCTTGTGGTCACGTTATGCAGCACTTCAAACAGTGGATCATTATTTTTTGACAGTGTATTCTCTCCTTGTTTTTCATGGTAACAGAATTCATAAGAGACAAACAGTCCGGTCTGTTCATGAAAAGGTAAAGTAAAACAAGACTGCACATGCTTGCAGAAGTCTGTTTTGCAAATGTTAATTTTCTTGAAACAGCTGTTAAATTAATAGGAAAATATGCATATTTGCTTCATGTTGAAAACTAAATGAAATGATCAAACCACTCTCTTGTCCACAGTGAATACAAGGCTACAGTTTAGCTTTTGGTAAGACTTAAAACAAGGAGAAACAGCTCGTCTCAGTTTGTCCAAACATAATGAAATCAATGTACTTAAAAACTCAACAACTCAAATTCTAATTATATATATATATGTATGTATATTTATTTTTTTCATGTAGGTAGGTGAATTATGAGGTAAGGAGAAGCCAAATATGAAGGTTGTGTTTGTCAGACACGTCATGGTTTTAAGAGACCAGTGTGGTGGTAAATTACAAGAACATGTTGCTTAACCTGAAGCCAAAACTGTGATGACACTTAACATTTACTGGCAGAGGAAATAAACTGAGGGGTGAGAAGTCTGCTGTTAAATAATGTGTCATCAGAGTCCAAAGAGGAAAACGAAACAATGTCTGATTTGAAATCTTTAAAATCTTTTATTTTGTAAATAAAGTTGCACATTTTCTAAGACGGACAGTACAGAGGCAAGCTCATTCATTTCCACTCCTCCTCCAAGCTGGTTTCTGTTGTTGGACGACACCATTGAAACGGACTGTTTACTCATGGGAATGTGCTCTTTGCTTCTGGAGATGAACATGCAACTGAGCTCTTTTAGGGTACCGACTGCCCCTAAATTTCTTAAGTACTTCAATAGGTTTCTCGGGTTTCTCAGTGGGGATCTAAACATTGAGAAAGAGAGAGAGAGAGAGAGAGAGAGAGAGAGAGAGGGAGAGAGAGAGATGTACTGTAATTTAACAACAAACCAACAGACCAGCATTTATTTACTTTTTTTCAGTGATTAGCACTGAAAAAGTAAATAAATGAATTGTAAAAAAATTTACATTAAAAAAAGCAAACTTACCACTTTAAAAGGGCTGCAACCGCCTGGTCTTCTCCAGCAGGCGATCCAGGGTCCTTTCTGCACTCGTCTTCTTGAAGGTTTTTGTTGTAATGGAATTAAGAATAAACAAAATATTATTAAGCACAGAGAAAAACACTCTCTTCTACTGTTGAAACATTGGTGTTAATTTGTAAAGTTTTGGTGCAAATTTAAACAGAAACAAAACCTTTCATTTTGCACTTTTCTCTCTCTCTTTCCCTCAGATGCTCTTTAACGTTTGCACATAAAGAGTCTAATGAGAAAACAACATCTTCTTACCTGAACAGCAGGAAGCTGAGAAGGCAGAGGAAGACCATCATCTGTCACCAGAGCGGCTGCATCAGTGGCAGTGAAGGTTGAGATGAGCAGGAAAGCCTGCAGACACAACAGGGCCAGCAGCAAACATCTGTCCATGGCTGAAGAACTGAAGAGTGTCAAACACACAGGTCTTTATATACTGACAGCAGACCTTCATGCACGTGGACAAAGAGGAAATAACAACAAAAATGCCACCTTGTTACATCATCAGCAAGACGTCAGAGAGAAATCTCATGAACCAAAACTTTTTACTGATAAACTACAACCTCACATACTAGTTTATTCAGTACAGACAAACAAAAGATGGAGACAAATAAATTCTGTTTCAAAAACATAATAATATATGTAAACTGAATTGTCCACAATCTTAAAAACACTGAGACTAAAATTTATTCAGCATGTTTTTCTTTGATTGGTACACCTTTGAAACTGGCTCAGGGGCTTTGAAAATGAAAAAAAAAACTTGACATTGCTCTTAATAGTTAAAAGACCAGTTTGGTGATAAAATAAAGAAACATGTTTCTTAAAATGGAACAAAACTTGTGACGACCATATTTGAAATTATTGGCAGAAGAAAAAACAGAAAAAAATGTTTACCATCACAAACTGTGGGCGAAGCAGAAAACCATAAAATGTCTGATCCAAAATAATTTATTTTGTAAATTATTTCACATTTCACAAGCAGTGCAGCATTTAGGCACGTTTAGTCATTTTTTCCTCCTCAAAGTGGCTCAGCAGCTCTGGAAAAGTTGTTTCACTCTTCTGTTGTTCAAGGCCAGCAGTGAAACAGGCTGTTTCATCATGTTTACTTGCTTTTTGCTTCCTGGTCTTAGCTTTCTTATTTTTTTTTTTTTACTGTGACTTGGGTTTCTTTGTCGAAGCATAACAGCAGTAGCAGCTGTCATCTTCCTTTTTCAGTGTTAAGCACATTAAGATGTCAAAATTGATCTCAAAGTAAAGCTGCTTCACCACACTGTGACGGTTTATAACTGATATTAAACATGGCCTGATTTACATGAACTCTTCAGCATAATTCTTTAGAGACAAAAAGTAGGTACATACAGAAATTTTGTCTCAACTATTTAGCAGAAAACTTTGCAGAACACACTTGGAATTAGGCTGCAAATTTAAAAACTTCCATCCAAACCACAAATAAAAACTATCTATTTTTCAGCCCAGTAACAGGGCAGGAATGTTCCCAGTAAAAGGATGCTCTCCACACAAAAAAAGGTTTTTCTTATGTTTATTTCTCCTAAAATGTAGATCCTTGACTGTACAAGCTTTTATCTATTCAGTCATACCCCAACAAGCTAGATTTGGTTCATTACAAATGCAAAAAGCCAATCACAGGCAAAAAAGAGGGAAGAAGACATGTCGTTACAGAGAGTCAGAGTTTGCATTTGCACAACAACAAACACTGTGTTAGTCACTGCCTGTTACGAGCTAACAAGCTAACAAACAAATGAATAAATGATGCTAACTACACTTATTCTGATACAATTGATAAATGCTGATTTTAATGCCAGTGGTGGCAAATAGAGGAACAACTTTCAAACCAATAAAGAAAAATATAGCAGAAATATCTAAAACCTAAACTTAAAAAAGAAACTGTGATGACATTAACCACATGTAAAATTACTGGCAGAGAAAAAAGAGAGAAAAAGCAATAAATGTTGAGAGATTTGCTATTAAACATACTGCACACCAAAAAGAGCTGGATCCCATACAGAAACACTGCCATAATCTGAGTAATTAGTCTTTTATATGGAAATGTACACATTATTGTACATTAAGAGGACACAGTAAATTCAATTCCACTCCTCAAAGTAGCACAGCCTCTTGTTATTTCGCCTCATTCTTCTTGTCTTCATCTGGTTTTACTGGAGTCCGGGTCTGAGAAGTGTGTGTGAGAGAGAGAGGATGAGAGATGTATGGTAATTTAACAGCAAACAAACAAACCAGCTATAATCAACCTGGTCAGTAACGACCACATTAGGATTTCAAAATTTCAACCAAAGAAAAACAAGCTTACACCAAAAGGACGGCATCCGCCCGGTCCTCCCGAGCAGCCAGTCCAGCGTCTTAGCCATAAAGCTTTCACTGTAATTTTTTTCTGTAATGAAATTGAGATCAAACAAAATATTAGTAAGCACAGAAAAAATATTCCCTTCTACTATTGAATTCTACATGTTAAATTGTAATTTCTCAATCAATTTCACTGCAAATTTAAACAGGAACAAAACCTTTCGTTTTGCACTTTTCTCTCTCTGTTTCCCTCAGAAGCATCTTTAACGTTTGCACATAAAGAGTCTAATGAGAAAACAACATCTTCTTACCTGAACAGCAGGAAGCTGAGAAGGCAGAGGAAGACCATCATCTGTCACCAGAGCGGCTGCATCAGTGGCAGTGAAGGTTGAGATGAGCAGGAAAGCCTGCAGACACAACAGGGCCAGCAGCAAACATCTGTCCATGGCTGAAGAACTGAAGAGTGTCAAACACACAGGTCTTTATATACTGACAGCAGACCTTCATGCACGTGGACAAAGAGGAAATAACAACAAAAATGCCACCTTGTTACATCATCAGCAAGACATTAGAAAGACATTTAATTACCAAGCCTTTTAACTGATGGATCACACCCATAATAGAAAATATAATAGATTAGTCAGCACAGACAAACCTGGCAACCCAGAGAAAACAGTGTCGAAACAGATTGAACCCAAAAACTTCCTCTCTGAAAACTTACCTTTATACATAAACTGAGTTATCAATAATCTGAAACACACTGATTTCTATGATCAATACAGCTTGTGTTTCTGGAATTTTTCTTAATAGATAAAATAGCACTAATGCTAACATCAACAAAATAAGTTTATAGAGAGCTTTATATCAAAATACTGTGTAAAAATAACAACAATCATAAAAATAGCAAGTCATGAAAAAAGAAAATCCCAATTTTAATACAAGACGAAGGCACGCACTAAAACAAGACATAAAAATAAGCAGAACAGACCAGCGTGGTCGTAAAATACAGAAACATATCATCCAACCTGAAGGGATCAGAGATTGTTTGTGAAAAATCCAGTTTACCAACAAGAACTGAGCAGAAAACCAGGCAATGTTTGATTTGAAATCTTTGAAATATGAAAGGGACAAATTATTGCACATTTGCAGAAATAGGTGTAATCATTTCCACTCCTCAGCTTATTCATTTCCAGTTCCAGAAAAACTTGTTTTGAGCTTCTGTGAAACATTATTGTTTAATCAGGTTGATGTGTACCAAAACTTCCATTAAAATGTTTGTTATAGAAAATCTGTTTCCATATTCTAATAATTGAACTTTAGTGAACTACTGTGATACTTTGTTGTATATTTGCGTGCAGCCTTCAGTGTGAAAGTTTAAAAATAAGTCAACCCATTTCATTATAAATACATGTTTTAACAGTGCCCACATACAATATTTCAGCTCAGACTCTATTAAAGGCTGAGAAATAAGACGTGTTGTTGCAGTGAGTTTTAAGTGATTTGGTGTGACAGTATTTGTCTTCCAGTGTGAACTGTTTCTAAGTTTATCTGCACTTTCACTGAGATTTTACTGCATGTTAAGACTGTTGGAATCAAAGTAATTGCACAAACAAATAATTTTTACATATATAAAAAAACAAAACAAAACAAAGAAAAACATAACAAAAATGACTAAATAACACCAGGAAGTGATTATGAAACACACACTGACATCCTGCTCTCCCTCCTGGTTGTTTACCTCTTTGTGTACCTTTACACAGTTCTGCCCACCACACAAGATACAATCTTCCACTGTTTCTCCAAACTTTTTCTATTTTCTAGGAAATTTATAGTTTGAAATGCTTTTATTTTGGCTGTGAAGACTATATAAATGAAAAATGTCAGGTAGATTGGGAGTATATTGTGTCAGGCAAGTTGTAAAGATGGCATGAAGGCTCACAGAAAACATTTTGATGTGTCACAGTAGAAAATGCAAAGGTTCAAATAAAAAATACTGGTTTATTTCCATTTAACTGCTTAAGTTTCAGGGTCTTGTTTCTGTTAGTGTTGTAAGTCAGACTTTTGTGGGTTTTTTTGTGTGCTTTGAAAATGCTCATTGAATGATTCAAGGCTACATGTGGTTGATCAGTGTGCATGTTTAAACTCGAGATCAAGATTTTGAATTGATTCTCTCTCTCAAGTTTTACAAAATTATGTGGGAAGAAGCGTGTGAAAACTGTAAGAAAAGGAAGTGACACTCTGCTATTGGTTTGCATTTAATAGCACACTGTCACGCTATGGTGGATTGAAATTGCTGAAATAAAAAATAAAGAGAGATTTAAGTAAATCACTTAACAAAACAACAAAATGCCGTAGACAAGCCTCTCAGGGTTTCTGCAGGACACCGGGAAAGCACCCGGCTGCCTCAGCTTTGTTTCTGTGGTATAACGTAATAATGTGTTCAGGTGATGAGCCACTTTCTTGATATTATTGAAAACAAAAGGGACAGTTTCTTCTGATTCAGCATCACTGACGTGTCTGAGCTCAAAGTTTCAGTCTGACAGCTGTTGTTTCTTGAGCTTTGAACAGCTGTCCTGTGCTTTCTGAAGAGCCACAGCCACTTTCTGCTTTTCCTGCAGTTTTTCTGTCTGTTACGTCAAAGATTTCCTGAGTTCGATGTTTCTTACATGTCCTCCTTTATTTTTAAAGAACAGAGGAAATAAATTGACCCTCTACTGCAGCTTGGAGTTTCCTGTCTTGCCTTGTTTTTGGGCGTCTTCTCATTCCGCTTGTCTCGACTTGCTCTCTGACTTCTCATCCACCGTACATTGTTAAATTAGCTCAGAGAGTAAGAGACTAAGCAGGGATTAAGTAATATTTCTTCAATATCATTATGGCACTCTGAGAAAATGTTGTGTTTACATTTTATTCAGTTATATTCTGTCCTTAAGTCTTGAATTTAGGCCCTAATGTCTTCACTTCCATCCTAAATTTTCTGCAGATCAGATGCTTTGAAGATGTAGATTTTGTATTTTTGATTTGTCAGTACATGGAAATAATTATTTCAGGAAATGGTTTAGGATTTTTTCATGATGGAAGAATAACTTGTGATCTCACAGATGTAAGAATGAAGAAAAAGTCCTGAAACTGTAGAAGTCAGACTAAGGGGCTCTTGACAAGCCTCCTCAGCTTGCACGTATCTAAGATCTGCTCAGAGTGTATAAAAGTAAATGGGGAATCCAAAAAAAAGTGGGGAAAAAAGGAAACATACTTGCCAAACCACAGCCAGGTCTAGTTCATTTTGGGAGAATTTATCTCAAGGTTTCAAAAACGCCTTATATCATTTGTTATCAATCAGTTTCATATCAATACAATTCATTATGAGGATACATATTTTGGATTTATTAAATCGTAGATGCTTAATAATCTGCGGACTTTGTTGAAATTAACATGATGATACTTTAATCACAAATGTCTGCTGTTGAAGTTTTGCAGTGTTTATCCCAAACATGCAAAAAAATAATAAATAATAAAAAAATAAATTATTATTTTATAAAAATATTTATTAAATAACACATTAAAAAAAAAAGACTTTGGTGTTTATCCTCTGGAGACAAACCTCTTACAACCAACAACACAACACACAGTAAAAGTTAAGTGTTACTGAGGAGCAGAGGAAGTCAGTCCATGGCATTATAAACATTAAATCTACATAACTTATTTTTCCTTTTTTTACTAAGAGGGACAGAAGGACTGAGGTGTCAAGCAAACGGCAGAAGCATCAGCTTCACAGACAGAGCTGATACGAGTCTTTAAAAACTCTAAAGTTATGACAACATGCCTCTTACTACAGCTGAATTCAATAGTTCTGTTTTACTCTTTCAGTGTTTTTAATACAGTTTTGAATGCATGTGAGGTGGTGTTTTGATCAGGTCCATTGAGTGGCGCTGTTGAGTCTATTTCAGATAAAAGTCCTGCATTTAAAACGTAAAATAAGCAATAAGAATGCAGAATTATCCCATTAGATTATATTTTATGTTTGTTTTTTTTTTACTGATGACCAAATAGATCTAGTATTTGCATTTTATTGCTGATGTTTTTTATAAAGACAGGATCAATCAAAAAGAAAAAAAAACAAAGTTCTACTACACAACTGATTATGTATTATTTGGACTCTTATCCCTTAAGGAAATTATTATTAATTTGACCTATTTGAGCTTTAAACTTTGCACAAATAACTTCGTTATTATTTGTAAGATCAAATCAAACAAGTTTAAAAGGCAACCTGCTAATCTGTAACAGTTCATTGTATTTCATAATCAGATCCTCTGAAATGTTTTTACAAGGATACAAGGAAGTATCCTCCGGTATGAAAAGTAACTAGTAACTAAGTCTCTCAGGAGAATTGAGTTGGGTAAAAAGGAGAGTATAGCCAGCAGAAAGCAATGAAACATTCTAAACACATTAAATACAAGGATCTTGCAAGGTTTTTTTTATATATATAGATGCATACATTTATTTAAAAAAACAATAAACCACCAATCTTAACCATTTTTCGTCTTTTATGATCACATTTTAAAAAAGTAACATATGCAGCAAGTTTGCAGCACATGGTTAACGCAGAGAGAGAAAACACACTGTAACTCAAAACAGCCTTCACCAGCCACCATCCTCAATGATGAGCAAATAAAATTTTCTATAATAGCACATAATTATCAAACATAGCCTTTAGTGGGGCACATTGCATGTCAGACAGAATAGGAGTAAACTCAATGAAAACTAGTTTAGATAGACAGATGTACTTTATTTAAATATCATAAAAGTCCCATAATTTCCTGTTCTTGGCCTCTTTCCATCCTCCGAAGCTTCTTTCCTCTGTGCCACTCCTTCATTCTTAATTTGTTTCTGAAATAATGATAATAAAGAAGTTGTTATTATGTGCAGATGTTCTCTGAATTAATAAAATAATTTCTGCAAATTTGTTTTCCTTTGTGACTTTCTCTGAGCAACACGTTTGACATTTACAAGTAAACAGTCTAATGAAAAAAAAAAAAAAAACACGGTTCAAAGATCTCCTCAGACAAAAGAGAAGCACCATGCAGTTTGATCAGAAGTGGATCTTCTTACCTGAACAGGAGAAGGAGGACAACACCCCCACCCCCCCCACCCCCCACCCATAACTCACATTACCGAGAAGTCAATGCCTGTAATGTCCTGAATATCACAAACCTCCCACTTGACCAATTTATGTAGGGGTGGCAGTAAAAATGACAATTATGACAAGATATACAGGAAAAGTGAGGATGAAATACCTATAATTTATAATCCGCATGAACTGATGGTGTACAATCTACTTTTTTGTTATTGTATGAATTTTTTTTTATGTGTTTTAGTTGTTGGATGTTTGTGGATTTTGTATCTATAGTAACTGTGTGTGGATGCATGAACTGACTTAAAGGCAAACCCTTACAAGTTAAAAATGTTTCAACTTATCCAATGAATTTACATGTGTCTACGGTGAAGACCCACTCTTGCTTTGTCGCTACGCAACAGCTTGCTCAATTTGCACTCGGTGTGTAAACTTGCACTTTTGCCAGTGATTTTTGTTAAATTCCACATAATAACACTTTGTTTTTGTTTGTATCTGTAATCCTGGATCATAGGAACACACACAAGAGGGATCACAATGATTTAATCCCCAGTGGATCAACAGGAGGTAGAGACCAAACTTTTACTGCCCTTTCTTTTTTGTCGTCAGTTTTACTGCAGAGTTTTGCCTTTATTTAAAAATTGTTTGCATTCACATACATGTCCTACTAAACTCTGCACCTTTTTGCGCCTTGCTTGCTACATTTTTACTATTATGAACTTTCTTTATGAAAGTACAAACTCAAGGAAAAAGGAGAGATACTAAATAAGCTGAGTCAGTCACACAAAAAACACATAGACACACTCACACTCACTCACAGTTCATCTTTTGCTAGAGAGCTAGCTTACAGGTAGCCTTCAGTGTAAATAGGCTCTTTGAGGTGAATGACCACAAGAGATATTGAAGCCAAATTTTAACTTTGTCTTTTTCCCGCCTGAAAACACCTTAACAGAGCGGTGAAGTGGTTCAGTATGAGTCCATGTGAACAGGAACTTGAGCAGAAGTCACAGCATCATGAAGTGGATGTCACAACACTCGATTCTGTGGAACGAAAGAGGTGGAAACTTCACAATTACTTTAAGCAATAATTAAAGATAAATAAAACAAAGTCAGTTCCTTCCTCTCTCTTTTGCACTTAAAATGTTGAAAAATATTCAGGCCAGCATGACATGCACACTTTTTCCAAGCAAACATTTGTGCATTTGTTTAATCCAAGACTCTTCTCAAACAAGACCCTCACCCCAGCTCCTCCAGGGACTCTGCACAAACCGGCAGTTTTACTGTAAAAAGCTTCCAGCTGTGAGTGTGTTTAAGAAAAAAGTCACATCTGGAAAAGCACAGGTATATAATATAATGGGCGATTAGGACAGCAACTACTAAATCATTAAGAACTAGGAAAAGTTTAGTTTCTTCGGAATAAAAACTGATTGAAACAATTAATCAGTTATTTAAATAATTCGGGATTTATTTTTTCTTGACTTTTAACTTTAGTTATATTATTGGTTTGGTTTCAGACAGTTTATCAAGTCTATTTCATAATTTAAATATTGTGTCAAGATTTCATCCTCTACGTCCAAGGCCACCGTGACCCTGCACATCAACATACTAACTTTTTGTCCGCATTTCAAAACTTGTAGTTCCCCACCTGTCCACTAGTTGCCCTCGGCGAGTTTCCAACTCTTAGTCGCTTCGCCCGCCTGCACACCTGCTCCTGATTATCCCATCAGTGGCTTCCTCGCTCCTTAGGTGTGCACCTCAATGTCTGCAGCCCTCCAGCCTTAATCCCAACTAAACAAACACCATTTTATCCATTTTATCCTCGTGATGGTGCAAATCTGATGGCAACTTTCCCGTCAAGATTCTTTTTAAAAAGTGAGAAATCTGTATGTTTTTTAATAAAGTCAGTATTTATCAACAATATCTCCCTCTTATATGATGTTTTCTCTCAAAAAGTCGTGCTCACAAACTTCTTCGCCTCCACGTTGACAAATCGTTGTGTCCAGCAGAGAAACACTGGAAGTTGATCCCGATCAGTCTTGATCCTGATCCTCAGAAACCGGGTCAGCCCGCACGGATCAGGAATACAGGAAAAGGCTCTCCTCAACCTTTGACTGCGGAGAAAAGGAGTTTTAAAAAGACTCTCGAAAAGAGCATCTCACAGACTGTTTTAGGTTTTACATTTGAACTGATTTTGGCACGCGGACTCCCCTGGATTGTTTAAGGGTTTTTTCTCCCATTTGCACGACTGTGAAGGTGCGCCGGTGCTCCGAGTCCCCCAGCGTGGCCATTAGACTCGGATATCGGTGAGTTTTTATGAATTAAATTTTTATCTTACTCCTTTAGAGCAAGATAAAAACTTTAAAAAATCTGAACACCTTTGTTTTGATGATATTTAGACAGTTTGTGTACGGTAGCCTGACCAAATGTAATCTTTTTACTCTATTTACCCAGAACTTTTGTCTGAAATAAGTCCTGCAGGTATGTAGCCATTATTTCTAGCGCTGATTTCAACTGAGTAAATTTGCTCACAAATTCTGAGACATAAAAGTTTATAAAGTACTCAAGGCCTCTTGCTTGTGTTGGCTTTTGTTGGCATTTCATGACTTTATTTTTCCTCTTCTTCCTCTTTAACTTGGAACAGCAGATCTACACGTTTTACAGACACTCTGATTTTTCTGTCATGGTGTCTTTTATTATATAAAAAAAAAGTGTGTCTCGACTAAAGTCTGACTAAGAAAAAGAGATTTCCTCCTCAGGAATGCTAATGCAGAAAAAAACCCAAATCCTGCTGAGTTAATACCCCTGATTTTCTTGTGTAAGTGGCTTGTGGGACGTGAAAATGAGTTTGAAGTGTTTATGGACACAGTAATGTACTCTGTAGTGTCAACCAAGCAGGTGTATGTACATGAGCTGCCAGATAAATTACAAATAGTACAGCTAAAAGGATTTATTCAACAGAAAATATGAAAATATTTAAACATACTCTCCAGTTTTCTGATAAAGTTTAAAGCTTTTCATGAATTTTAAAAACATGATTTAATGTTTGAGTGGTGGTACTCACTGTTTTATTGTTCCACAGAGACTTTTTCCCACAGAACAGGAATATATATTGAGTTTTGTTTTTCAACTTCTAAGTAGAGATGATGGGTGTTTAAATTTTCAGAGGACACACACTCAATTTCTAGTTTATGGGGATTATATTGATCCATTTTGACTGAAACTGGAATTTTAAAAACCTGTTTTTATAACCTTGTGATTATTTTGGAGAATGTAAGTGCTGCTGTTCAACTGTATTGCTGTAAAGGTACTGAAAGGTGTTTGTACTATTTTTTCCACCCAGTTAATATCATTAATGGTTGACTTAATAAAGGAAAGGCCTCGTTGTATAACTCTATAATTGTAGTTCAGCATCACAGCAAACCAACGCTTCCAAAACAACCCTCAAATTCCTTTAGAACAGTTTCAACGAACACTAAAATATAATAATAGTCATGAAGGGGAGGAATACTTTCATGGCTGTCATATTAGGTCGTATTAGTTTTAGTTAGTTGTACCTTTTAAGCTGACAGCTGAGTGTACGATCATGATTGTTTCTTACAATAAGAGTAAAGCCTTAAAGGTCCAGTGTGTAGGATTTGGTGGCAACTAGTGGAGAGGTTGCAGATTTCAATCAGCTGAATATCTCTTCACATCACCCTCCTCTCTCAAGTGTGTTAAAGAGTCTGCAGTTGCAGAGAAACTTGTATTAAATGCTAAAGATCCTCTTTAGAGTCAGTGTTTGGTTTGTCCATTCTGGGCTTCTGTAGAAAAATGGCAAACACCATAGAGGAGGACCCGCTCCCCCATCTAGATGTAAAAGGCTCATTCTGATGTAATAAAAACACAAGAATTAATATTTTCAGGTGATTATTCACTAATGAAAACACATTTACGAATGTTATATCACGATTTCTTGCCATATTCGACAAACAGATCATTCTTCAACCTGCACATGGACCTTTAATGTCTCAAAGGACAGTTTGGCTCACAGGCAACAGAGAGATGAGAATAAATAAAGAAATATATAGCAATAAAAACAATGAATATTGCAAATAATATCCAATTACGCAGGTTAATACGAACATTAGTACCTCATATGCCAGGTAAAATCTCTACCCTGGTGGAAGCAATCCAAATTTATTATGTGCTCTCAAGTTTTTAATGTAACATTTTATAAATCTTACTTTCAGACCTCAAAAAAGCCAATAAGCACATTAACCATGTTCTTGTTTCCTGCTCTGATGTGTGCTGAGTTTTCTTGATAAATGTTTTCTCTTCTTTAGATGACAGAAACGAGTTGAGAGACAGGTGGAGGTGTGTCAGCGATGGGCCGTAAGTTGGATCTGTCGGGATTATCGGACAACGAGGCGGAGCATGTGCTGCAGGTGGTGCAGAGAGACATGAAGCTACGAAAGAAGGAGGAGGAGCGCCTCAGGTTAGTCCTGATGACTGTTGAATGTGTCACAGGTTTGAGCCCTGAAGCAGCCAGCAGCTCGATCACGAGCCACATTACTGGTCATATTGTGAAATTAAATTTTAGGTCTGTTTTTGGTCTCTACTGAGTCCTGATCCCCCTCTTTAGCTGCCAAAAGCTAATTGTGTCTGCTATGTGGTGCTGCAAGGTGGTGTATTGTGGGTATTTAGAGCTTTTCAACCAAAAATGATGCTGTTAGAGGGGTGAGGGAACGATCATTAAGTTTGCAGACCAGACAGTGAGCTGAAAATGAGCTGAAAATCACTATAAAGGAACTGAGTGGAGCTGCAGATTCAATAGATAATTCCCTGCAGGTTCATCACTGTGAGAAAACCCCTTCACATTGTCACATTGTTATTTTTTTTAACATTATTTCTAAAAAAAGAAAAAAAACAGGTTAACATTTTAAATTTTATCAGTTCATCTTTTGTCACAGTTGGTTTTAGACTAACTCAAACAACTCAGACTGACTTCAGGACTTTCTTGTTTTTGTCAGTCAGCAGATCGATGACGGCCAAATAATGACAACAATAAAATGAATCCCTAACAGTATAAATATTGTAAAAGCAGCACATGCTTAGATACCCATTTTGGTAACTTCTAATTGTTTGAGGCTCAGTTTGAATTTGAGGCATTTTCAGGTCTCTGTGGGTGTTTCCCATCCTGCCTCTCAACTCTGAAGTGTGTCCTGAAAACACTGGACAGGAAGTGACCTCCCTTTCCTGTTGCACTCAAACCAGCTTCCTCACAACTTCTGTTCTGCATTCAGATCACAAACACAACACGTATAAACACAGAGACGGAGTAATTCGATTACCGGGTGGGTTTGAACTGAGTCTCTGGTTTACAAGACCTTACTTTGGTGCAAGTTTGAGTACATAAGAGCAGAAAATGACTCATGTGCTTGTCAAAAATTAGTAAGAATAACAAAGTTAAGTTATTTCCTTGTAGTTGCTCCTCTTGTTTTGTTTTCTTACACAACTTTGTTCCGCTTCTCACTAAAAAGTCTTTCAGCAATCATGGCATGCAATCAAAAGATAAGAAAGTGCTCACATGTAAGATAACCGTAACGACTGTAATTAAGATTTCCAGACAGATTGTCACAATGTGTTTAGCTCAAGCCTTGAAAACTATGTAGTAGTTACATGGAAATTGTTCGTGCCAGTTTTCCAGCGCAGGTTCATATATCATGATAATTGTTGTAGTGACAGATGCTCTTAACAACACCAGTAAACTCTGTGATGAAGTAGCGATGGTAGTTAAAATGATCCTGTGGAGTTTAGACCTCCAGTAGTGTTATGGAGATGTTTTCATGGAGTGGGTCCTTGTTTTGTTTATCTCGTGTACAAGCATTCAGATACACATGCATGCAAACATGGAATGGGAGTCATACAATAGTGTCAGACTACTTAATATATTACTGGATTGTTTACACTGATGCACTGATGAATTAGTAGCATTTTGCCTTTGCAGCTGGACGAGTGAATCCAGTCTTAGAGGTCTTGTGAAATGTAAAAGTCACAACATAATTTTGGGATTATTGTTTTGTAAATTTTTACCCTTTGGGCTTCAAGCAGTTATTTTAATATATAAAATCTCTTTTGTGGAGCTGGTAGCAACTTGTAAACATTTAAGATTGTGACAAAAGGACCAAAAAAAGAAACTGTTCCTTTTTGTGAGAGGCCTCAAGTCTAAAAGGTTCAGCAGCACCAGTTTAAGCTCTAATCTTTAATCTTTTTATAAGCATATTATGTGTTGTTTAATGTAAAATCTTGAATCTGAATAGTAACTTGTAACTTAATCTGTCAAATGATAGCGGAATAAAAAGAACAGTAATGTACTAGACTGACCTCTGGTTCAGCATTTGAGTAAATGTACTTAGTTACTTTCCTCCACAGTGTAAACTTGGCCTTGAATTAGTGATGTTTTCTCTTGTAACTGAAGGGTATCTGAGTAAATTTCCATGTGACTTTACCAAAGCGATTATGTGCTGAACTTTCTACTTTCAGTAACTCAAGTGTGTCCAGCAGGCTGCTTACTTACTGCTAATCTTGTTGTTGTTTACTGACCCAAGTATGACCAGGTTTGTGCCGACATTTGTTCAAAAAAGGACTTTTTTTTACATATTTATACAGATATTTTTATTTGCATAGAAGCCACAGAGACACATTCATTGTTTTAACCTGCTGAATGGAGTCAGACGCAGTCACACCACCTCCCGTCTTTGGCAGGAGCACAATGGCTGATGAGATCACGTACCATATTCAGATATTACATCAAATCCCTCATGTCGTGCAGACTGCGCACTGCTTCCTCTGTCCTCCAGTGGTTAATTGGACTCCGACTTCATGCGTCTCTCTTTTTCAATTTCTGCACAGACGGTCGCCTAAAATTAAATCCAGGAGTCTCTTTGACTCTCTGTGAGTGATAGACAGAGGAGTAAAGGAAAGCAATCAGTGTCTGGTGGTCGATGTTCAGAAATGAATACAGATGAGCTGATGAAAACAGTGTTGAAGTTCACTGTTCTGTCTCGTGGTGGGTGGGGGGTGGGGTGAGGGGAGAGAAAAGTCCTTTTAAATGTCACCGTCAGCTCTGAGCTGATCTGAACTGAATGTTGCATCACTGGACATGATCATGATGAAGGTGTCTGTGAGAGACAAGCGAAGTATGACTCACTCGTTTATAACTGAGACAATATAATGCTGGATAAAACCTGCCTTGTCCTGTAATAATCGCAACTACTTAAGATAACAATCCCCTCTTTGAAAAAGGGAAGTGGTGACATTAACGTGGTTCGTTCGTGTTTTTACAGCAGTCGGACCTCACTGACACTGATACTGATCACACCTGTTCAGTGGGTGTACATTTTTATTATAGTCTGTATTCATGCTTTCAAGTAATCCATTTTAATCCTGTTGAAATTGTGAAGAATGAACAATAATTAGTTCATATAATCTCTGAAATAAGGCAAAGCTTATTAGTAACACGTTTAGGAATGCATATGTATGTATTTGCATAGCTTTGACTAATACACACGAGCATGCACATCAGGTATCTGGTTTCTAATAAATCAACTGTGACCCAAAGTTGCCAGTTTGTTAGTTACATCTGTTTCAAATTAATGCAGTATAAGACAGCCACAAGTTCTCCTGTCAAGGAGGTTATAATCAGTCTCTGTTAGACTTAATGCTTTTTGTGTAATTGTCCATTTTTATGGCTTAAAATCTTTTATTTTTCTTCTGAGTGTCCACATTTCATTGTTTTTTGTCATTTATGTGACTCATGTAAAAGTGATTCACCCACTTCAATAATCAAGTACCATATATAAAAGCCTACCCCATATACCCTGTATATAAAACCATAGTGCAGAAATTATCTGCTGCAAGTTAAAGTTATTTATTCAAAATTGCTTGCATGGTTACTATTTTCAACAAAAACTGAACATTGTCACCTTCATGATTGTATTGTTTATTTATAGCTGCATTAGTTTAAGTCAATTGTACTCGATATGCTGTCAAACAGCTTGTTAGATAAAATAAATATCAACTGGACTCAGCAGCAGACAGGCAGAAAATGAACTTGTCATAAGCTGTGGTCATGTTCATGTCCATGTGGCACAAATGTCAGATTGTTTATCATCATGAGTTTTCCAGCACAATAACATGGAAACACAGGAGCTGGTTCACTGCCACTGCACCTGATGACCTGGGGATTGCCGGCATGTGTTTCTCTGTTGTGCCAGCCACCCACACAAACAAACTTACAAACACACACATACACACATACGCACACACACAAACACAAACACACAGCTCGACACCTCCGCAGTGCACACACACACATGCACACACACACACACACACAGCGTCGCAGTGTGGATGTTAATGTTAATCCTGACTGATTGGGAGAGGAAGTCTGTGGAAGTGTTCAGTGTTACAGAAGAAAGCACCTGAAATATAGAAAACAAACAATGAGACGTGTTTTATCTGTTTGCTAAATCCTAAAAAAATATTTATCCAGAAATCACTCATTGATTAGTTTACTGAGGGCTGAAATTCAAAAGACCATTTTTAACTGTCTGCTGTGTGAAAGCAGCACAACATTTTTGTTTTTTAACAAGATTGCACATCATGTACTCCACAGTGTTTTAGTCTTCCTAAAGCATTATCTCATTGTTAAAATCTTGAAACAGAAATAGACAAATATCCATTCACACATATGCAAGCACACATTCTCGTCACATCAGCTTATCACCAGCAAACAGACTTGTTGTGAGGATATTTGTGGTCGACACAGCTCGAGCCTCTCCTTGTTTTCATTTTTTTTTCTGCCTAAAGCCAGAAAACTCCTCCAGACGAGTGTGTGTGTGTGAGGACAGAGCTGCATCACAGATACTGTACAGTGTGAGCTGCTGCTGAATGTACATGTTTCACGTCACATAAGCAGAGATGCAGAGTGACTTTTGAAGGACTGTTGTCGTATCATTCACTGTGAGCTGCTTCGCTGCAGGTTTTTTTCCTGCAGAGTCGGAGTTGTTTGCATTGGACACAATTGTGTGTGTGTATATTTCTGCATGATCTCTTACTGTGACTGTGTGTGTCTGACCCTGCACCAGAGTGTGTGTTTATGGTGTTTGTGTGTGTGTGTGTGTGTGTGTGTGTGTGGTCTATCTCCCTCCAGTGAGCCTCAGTAATGGATTTTGCCGCTGCAGTGAGAGGCCGGCCGTCTCTCTGTCAGACAGGCGTCTGAGAGACACTGTTAAATTTTTAAAGTTTGGAGTTGCAGAAAATGTGACCTAAAGGTTGGTGCTGTCTGAGCTGCCTGTGACGTTCAGGGCAGTTGGCTTCTAAGAGGAACCTTTGAGTCAAATACAGTTAAAATTGAAACAATGGATGAATTATTTGAATAGTCTTTTTTGAGAAAAATGATGATTAGTTGTTGAGATCATGTTTTTCATGAAAACGTTGAAATATTCACAGGTTTCAGCTTCTCAAATTCAGTGCTTTTGCCAGTTTCTCTATTCTTTTCCAACATTTTTTGGTTTTAAACTGCTTTTTGGACAAAATAGGATATTTGAAGAAGTAAGTTTTTGCTTAAGAAAGTTGTTAGGATACTTTTGAAATTTATAGACAATTTATCAATCAGCAAAGAAATAAGCGGCAGGTTTATAACGATGATGATCATCATCAGCTGAAGCCCTTAAAGCGTGTTTTTAGTTACGTTGTATTTCTTCAGAATTTCAAGATTTGTGTGTGAAGTTCTTGATCTTCTCATCTTGTTTCACTTTATATCACTTGGTTTTACTGCAGTCTCTATGTGAATTCTCATTGTTTCAAACTATTCTTCAATATTAAAAAAAAAACACACATTAGACACCAATTCACTTTAAAACAACCATAACAGGAAGTGGATTTGAATTTAAAACAGTCTTCTCATGAGCTGAGTATCGTTAACGGGGCATGAGGAATTTAATTTGTGTGACATACTGAATTTTAAAATGGAAACCTGCACTGGCTGTTTTTTTTTCCTGCCTCTGTCCTCGTGTTGTCAGACTCCATCAGCGTTCAGCAGTAATCACCTATAAATGATTCAGTCATGACTGATGCTCCTGCAGTGGATTTCTTTGACATTTTCCTTCCAGCACTACTCACACCAGTCTCCATTTGTCTCCCTCTTGTCTCCATCCATCTTGTTTTCACTGTTATTTCTTATTTCATCATCTTGGGCTTCTGTTTCAGATGTCGTTTCAGTGGATGTTTGAGTAACTTTCACTGTTTCTGTTCACCAGCAGTCGGCTCATGTGAACATAAATGTTCATTTAGCGAACAGTGTTTTGCTCTCAGTCTGCTCTCTGCTTTTCTTTTGTTTAAAAAATATTTGTAATATACAACCTTGGCATTATGTTTGAAACCTTTTGGTGTTAGTCTGCTGCTGTTTGAGGGTGAAATTTAATTTTTGACCTCAAAAGCAATTATGAGGGTTTGATCATATCATGTGATCTTTATCAGCTGATGGACTTGGTCGTGTTGTCTTGAAATGTAGTTTAAATTTTGTTTATTAAGAGCACTACAAATACTTCTCCAGCCTTGTTATAGACATCAGAACTGCTAAACACGTGTGTGATGTGTTTAGCCATTAAAATCAGAGTGATGCTGTTCCTGTTCACAGTTGTTTCCGCTGGTTAGACAAACAATCAATCAGAGCTCAGTTTGGGGATGTCTTCTGTATTCTCTTCTCTTCCTACATTTTTTATCAGTGTATCTTGTTAGCAAGCTGATAAACTTAAAGATGGATGGAGTTAATGCAATTGTGGAAATTCTTCTAACAGTAGACTCTATTAGAAATACTACAGAGAATCATCTTGATGTCACCCACTTGTGTGTGAAAGCCATTTTGAAGCCTCCAGTTTGTAATTTTAGCCTTCACCATTCTGTTTTTTTTAAGTCTGAAGAGATCACATTTGAATGAGAAGGAGGAGCTGGAGATGATATGAGTTGCTCTGCTAACAGTAAATGCATGGCAGACAGTTAGAAAACTGTCACTCAAAGCAGTCACACCCGTAATTATGCAAAACTGTAAGTCTTTGTGTTACTTTTCATTTTGAAGTAACTGACTTATATATAAATTCAGCCCCTGTGCAGTTGTCTCAAATCTGTTTTTGGCTCCAGGCTGTGAATATTTCTCCTATAAAGTTGAGCAGTTTAATTTGGGGATTGAATCCACTTTGGAGCCTCAAGTGGCCCTTTGAGGAACTGCAAAGGTGTTGCCTTTATTTTTTATCCTTGGAAGTTACTTCTTGATTGAAGTTCATGTACAGGAAAATTCTTAAAGTAAAAATGAAACAGCACTTTCCTCTCTCATACTGTTGGCACAGAGGATCAATGAAAAATAACGAATTGTTGTTTTTCTGTTCCATATTGGCTTCAGTGCTGATACTCAGGATCATATAATTTGATTGAAAGCTCCAGAAACACTTCTAAATACATGTTGTGGTGACATTTAACTCAAGCAACAGTAAATGTTTATGATACTTTACCATCAGCAGCCATACGGACAGAAAAGCTGCTGCTGCTGTTGAGGAAACAACCTGATGTATTATTCATGATAGCTTCCTTCTTTAACCTTTACATGAGCGCAGCAGGTGGCGTGTAAATGAATTTAAAAATGATTAAACCTCTGCTTTAATATTCAGTCAGACATTTATGAACAAGAATATCACTTTTTATACATTTCTGACTTCATTTCACCACTTTGGAATTAATAATGTACATAAAAGGAGATATTACCGCTCTTTAAAAATCATATTTACCTTTAAATGTTGTTTATAAAATGATTTAAAAAAATGACTGACTGTGTAAAACCATTTTCATCTCTGCTCCAATTTTATTAAAAGGAGGCAGAGGATCAGCTGTGTGTTTACGTGCTCTCCATGTCCTCGTTATTATAATCATCCTATTTGACTCATGATTGTTGCTTCATCCACAGAGAGGAACTATATCTCATCCCACTCACTTTCACAGGCTTAAATATTCTATTTTTCCCCTCACTTTGTATAACACTCTCTCTCTCACACACAAACACAAACACAAACACACACTCTCTCGGCATCACTATCTTTTCTCCCTCTAACCATCCCTCCCCCTCCTCCTCCTCCCCTCAGTGAACTGAAGCAGGAGCTGGACGAGGAGGGCAGTCGCTGCCTCCTGCTGTCACGGCAGAGTTGCTTCAACCAGCGCTGCTGCATCCGCTGCTGCTCGCCCTTCACCTTCCTGCTCAACCCCAAGCGCCAGTGCCGCGACTGCCGCTACAACGTCTGCAAGGCCTGCCGGGTCTACAACAAGCGGGACAAAGCCTGGCTCTGCTCCGCCTGCCAGAAGAGCAGGTAAGGTGGTCGGTTCTGGTGCTGGGTTTTTTTTTTTTAGATGAACAGTCGGTGTGTGTGCATGTGTTTGTGTGTGTGTTTGTGTGTGAAGTACATGAGGCTAAGTTAAGGATGAGAGGCTGACGGTGACGTCAAAGGTTATTATGGTATTAAGTCTGCTGCTGGAGAGATGGATTTAGCACTTATTACACACAACATAGTCACTAAGATGCAGTAGAGGATGAATTCTGCCGCTGCATGAAATATTTCTACTTAGTTTGTCACAACATGAGAGAGAGAGAGAAGCTTACAAGGCTTTGGTGTTGGAAGATGTGAAGCAACAAAAAAATGTATGTGAAAAGGCAATTTTCCTCCAATTTTTTAATTACATTTTTTTCCTGCTGCCTCTCAGGTTCATGGTAATGAAAGCCTCACAGAGGTTCAGGTTTTTAATATTGCTGTAGTGTTTCATGCCTAAATTTTGTTGTTTTCATGTTTTAACTGCAGCACAGATGTGATACATTTGTTTTATGATTTCATAAAAGTGTCTTGTTAACTCATCTGATGAACGTGATAAAACTTGGTGCTAGAAAAAGCCTTAAAATGCAACTTGCAAAGCTCAGTGAGTGTTTGAATTTGACTGAAGGAACCCTGACTGAAGCATCTGAACAGCACAACCAACAGTGTGTTAGTTCATCTTTGAAAAGCTCCCTCCTCTGTCTGCGGCACACAAGCTTATTACTTCCAACTAAAAAAATAATCATTCTGTAAAACGACTCACAATTATGTAGATTTTGTCTTTTACAGAATAACACAGTTATCTCTTAAAATTGGCTTGTAACCTTCCGTTTTTAGCAAATGATAGTCGAACAGAAGCTAACCGTATTTGTTAGGAACTGTTTCCATCCGCGGATTAATAAACATTTGGTGCTCTAGTGAGCATTTAGGGCAGCAGGAATGGTGTATGTCAAACTGGTTAAAAAAAACAAAACAAAAAAATCACAGTGATCAAGTAGTTTCTCATCACCCCGTGCAAAAGTGAGAATCTTTTGTCCAAGTTTTTAGACAAAAATGGAGATATTTGGCTTGGAGGAATAAGATACACAGGGTTTGGCTAAAAAAGCTCAGCTTGTTAGCAGGATAATTTCATTACGGTCTCTGTCTCTTCAGTTAATATGTTTTTAATAAAAAAAACTGGAGAATATTATCACTTAAAAACCACAATATAATATGCATTATAAAATAGAGCACATTCTAAATATTTGTGAACCCAAAGTTTATTTTCTGTACCTCCTTAGTCTGTTCTGGATCCTGGTGGCTGCAGATTTCGCAGCAGGTAAATGGGCAAGAAGATTAGAGTCATCACAATAAAAAACACATACAGTGATGAGAAAAAAAACCTTGTTAAAGTCACCTGAAAATCTGCAAAAACTCCTGCAAAATCCACACAGCAAAGCTCAAACCAGGTATATGACAACTGAAAATACATGATTGATTTGTCCTTAAACATAATTAATCAGTCTAAAACTTCTAGGAGGAAAAATCTCTAATGTTGTTTTCTTCCATCTCAGCTGTCATCCTGATGTTTCTGGTGTCGGATTTTTCAAAGGTGGACATGTTTTTCAGACAGAGTTAACAAGAGAGCTGGTTGTAAACCTCACCGACTGCAGGAGTTACCCTCCACCTCCTGTCAACACACTTACTGTACACACACTCAACTCCCTTCACACTGCAACTCAACCACACAGTGAACAGATGGTAACTCATTAAACATGCCGACATGAATATCTCTGCAAAAACCCTACAGCTGTCATTCTTTACCATTCACTTAAATCCTACACCATTTTAATCTGAAATGCTGAGACTTGGTGATAAGACATAAATCAGTCAATAACAAGCAGCAGCCTTCAGGTCTGAAATATTAAGCCGACACTGAAGAACCAAACTGCATTTTTTCAAACGGCCACTTAAGGCTGAAGTTTTATAGTTCCTGTCAGCTGAACAGTGAACAAAAACAAACTATAAAGTTGCAAAAAGCCAAGAGAAGCTGCAAAATCAGATCATAATCCTCTGTAGGTTCAGCAAGCAGCTGCATGGGTTAGTGTGATACTTTTTTTAATTTAAAAAAGGTGGTTACAGCCACTTCTAACTGCATTAGGTTCTGATTGATGCGTAAATGCTAAACCATGTGTGGTGCATTGGTGCATATTTTACATCATCTGTCTCCAGCTGAGCCCCGCCCACTTCTTTACCTCAGCGAGATTAGCACAAGATAAAAACAGAGTAAAAGAAAAACTAGAGTTTGATAGAAAATGCTGTGTTCACGTTGGACCACATCAGTAAGACAGTGATGGTTGAAATCATCCTCAGGACCTCTAAGACTTAAATATGGAGCCTGAGAGAAAATCTGAGTGTTTACAAGTTTCACAAATTGTCCTGATAATCTTTCAAACACACTTGCTGTTTGTGTGGATGAGTTTGCAACTATTTCTCACTCCCTTCATTCTCAGGAGGAGCTTTAAAAAGATGACAGAGAGCATAACAGTGTCACAATATAATCACTTTATTACTGCTTAACTCAAGTGTAAAGTCACAGTGGTGCCATGTTGACTTATGAACTTATAAACTTAGTGTAACACACTGGAGATCGTGTTAATACTCACCTAAAATGTTGGGATTTTTTTTCTTTGAGGGTTAAAGAGGTTGGAGTGTAAGATGGTTGATTTGGCACATGATGTATTATGTATGCAGATACACATGAAATCACACACACATTTCTTGGAGCAGCTCCTGAGGCCAGTGTTTGGCTGCAGCATAAAGGTGAATGTGCACAGCTGCCTGCAGCTGGATGTGTTTAGTGTGTCTGTGAGTCACAGGACAGTTCAGCTTTGTGACAGTGCAGACATTTAGGAAATGAATCATTGCAGAGGGATAAACAAACCTGGACTAAGACTGATTTGTTAATGCACCCTGCATCTACCTGTTGCTGTTTGTGATGTAAAACACACATATTTCTGCACAGGAACATTTTTTTCATGCACAGTATCACCCTCAACAAAAGGGTATAAATATCCAGTCAAAATGCAACAAAAGACTGATTAACTGTCCTCCTAATGATAATAATTGTTGCCTGAGTTTTGTGCAGTGTCGTTCATTTCTACAAACATGTTATGTCGCCCATTATTATTATTTAAAAGCAGTTTTTAAAAGTTGGGTTGAAATTGGTTAGTGTGTTAAATCCACTGTATCTGTACTTTTAGTTTTATTAATTTTTACATATCAAAAGCATATAAACAACTGGGATCAGGCCAAAGTGTGCAACAGAGTTGTTAGTCATGTTTTGTGTTACTCTCTTTCTGTTGCCAAATTAACAACAACAAATATGCAACATCCTGTTAGACCTATAAAATAAAAGCACTAGTACCACTTGGTGAGGTAATAATGTCATATCTTGCATGCTTATCACTGTTTCTATGCTCCATAGATATGAGCTTCACTCCAAAACATTTCTGTTCAGTTTTCCATCTTCTATGAGCATCATGAATGGCATTACGGGGTGTGATGGAGACCAGTGAGCAGCAGTTTATTGGTTTAAAGATCATTTTAAAAATGTTGAAAAAGGATCAGAGAAAGACTCATATTCATACACTTTTCAAACTGCTGTTTGTTTGTTTGCTTGTTTGTGTGTCTCTCAGGTTGCTGAAGACACAGTCACTGGAGTGGTTCTACACTAATGTGAAGAAGCGCTTCAAGAGGTTCGGCAGCGCCAAAGTGCTGAAGACTCTTTACAGGAAACATCTGGTGGAGCACAGTGCGCTTTCAGAGCTTACTGGTAAACCTCCCTGTTCATCAGTGCTGTGGCTCAAACCTGTTTGTTTTTAACCCCAATAACATTTTAAGCTTCTTCTCTTGATGATCGCTGGACATTTAGGGTTAACATGTATGACGCACTTTAGAAAAATACAACACCTGAAGCGGTTCAGATCTTTTCTACAAGCCTAATCCTTTATTACGAGCTGTAAACAGATTACTGTTACTCTACTTAAACACACCGTGTGCCTGTTTTGGTGCATGAGTATATTTGTGTGCATCTGTGTGGTTTTTGCTGTTTCATATCTCAAAGCAGTGTAGAGCAGGAAGTTAGGGAGAGAGTGGAGCAGGATTAAGCTTTTGCTTTGCTTAGCTTTCATGTCCCATAAACTTCAGCAGATTAGTCCTGCTGCTTCCAGACTTCAAATTTTTTTTTATGTTTGTTTGCCTCCTTCGTATAAACGTGGGGAATTGTGGGGAAACCGTGGGGTCAGCTGTTGTGTTTGGGTTTTATTGCACAGCATGAAAGCATTTGTGTGTGTGTAAACATCACTGGTGCATTTACAAAATTACATTTTGTTTTAGAATAATTTAACATTTATTTGTCAAAATAGTTTATTGTCCTCTGTTTTGTTCCTCTGCCGAAATAAAAATACAGAGGGAAATGATTGTTAGTATCAAATGTAAAGCTTAAACAATATAATCCTGAATCCATCTTTTAAGTCAGCATTATATGTTTTGCACAGTAATGATACTGTCATGTCGATATCTCATATTTTTAAGTCACAAAGCTCAGTCTGGATTAAGCAGAAGCTGTTTCAGTCATTTCCTTCACTGTATCCAGATGTTTCTTTAAGCAGTTTTATGGACTTAGCTCTATGTGAAGTGTGCAGCACAGATACAGACAGGCTTCAAGGAGCTTTGCTGAGGCCGGCCATGCTGAAAATGTATTCACAGTAGTATACAGTGCTTTGAATAAAAGTGTTCACCCTGCAGCATATGCTCCAGCATGTTGGTGTAGTCGAGGACAGAGTGGAGGAGTGCATCTCCGGGCCATTAGTTCAGAGTCTCTGATCTGATTGAACAGACAAGGGATTTCAGAGAATTATGTGTTTTGTGAAGGAGAAGTCGCTGGCGGCAGATTTTTTTTTTCTGCAGAGTTGTGACCCCTGTGGGAGGATGACTGACGTGGGCTGGCCACCATCGGTGCTCCTCTCAGCGTCTCGTTCTGGTTTGCACAGCTTTGTTTTTGTTTTTGCCGTTCACATGCACAGACTGTTTCATACATTTTAATTTGTTTATGACTGACCTGCACTGGAAACTCAGCAGAGTTTATTCAGCTGCCAAATCCGATCTGCGTAGCCTGTCTCATAGAAAGCCCTGCTAATGCTTACTTTGCATAAGAACAATGCGAGCTGCATGAATAGCATCAGAATTAATAGAGCTGACATTTGGGAACTAATAGCTTTGTGTATACACATTATCTTGTGTGAAATTTGTGTAGCAGTAAAAGGTTTCCCTGTGAAGACAGAGCCACAGCCCAGCAACACATCCTCCCAAAGATCAGGCAGAAAAACAACAGAGGAGAAGAAGAAGAAGAAGAAGAAGAAAATGCCCAAAGAACACAATAAGACTGTGTAAGAATAGCTATTTTAAATGCAGTACAGATATACAGACATTGTAAGCAATAATGAAA
Source organism: Acanthurus leucopareius (assembly GCA_029814765.1). Classification (NCBI taxonomy): domain Eukaryota; kingdom Metazoa; phylum Chordata; class Actinopteri; order Acanthuriformes; family Acanthuridae; genus Acanthurus; species Acanthurus leucopareius. The sequence continues at coordinate 6,676,558 of JAQMCX010000009.1, read as the reverse complement.
GCTGTCATTTAATCATTTGCAAACAAACAAACCAAAAATTGTATAGATTAATTATTAACTAAACTCTGTCAGTTTTTTCCTCTGCAATTCTCTTTTTTATTCTTTTATTTAAAAAAAAAAGGGGACACAAACACAGACAGACAGAAAATCAGCCATGCTAGCAACTCTGGGTTTCTGTTTTTGTGCTTTGAGCTAAACGTTAGCATCACCAAGCTAACATGCTCACAATGATCATGTTAGTATATTGATGTTTAGCGGTGTGTTCAGCTATCTTAGTTCATTTGATAATTATCCCTTAACTCAAAAAACCATGGAAGCTTATAGAATGACATTAGCATTGCAGGTATAGCGTAACATTAGACAAACGTTTGACCTGCTAACAGTCACACAGACACACAAATACATAAACTCAGCCTCATAATTACTGTAATAGAGTGAATGGTGGAGTATTTAGAGGTTGTGGCACAATGTGTGTCATAATTCTTACTGATCCTGGTACAGCTCGGGACTGAAAATGGGTCACAGACCTGCTTTTATTGCCCTGTTTTCTTTTGTTTTGTTTTGTTTTGTTGTTTGTTTTGCTATGCTGGTCATTTCAGCTCATACGCAGTGTGTGTCCTTTACACAAAAGATACCTACAAAATTGCATGTTTATTTTGCATGATACACTAAAATCTAACATTAATTGATTGCTGTGCTGTCCTTTAATAATGAAGTAAATGTGTTATAAACATTGTAAATTTTAGGTTTGTTTTCCTGTTAGAAACCATTTTATAAATATGAATGTTATGGTAATTCATGGTGAATTTTTGCAAGTTTTGGTTTCCAGATGACACCAAATTTCTGTTTTTGAGTCTTGGCCTGAAGAATTTGAGAACCCCTGATATAAAATGTGCATTCAGTCCTGGATCGAGCCGAGCATCCTGTTAGACCTGTGGAGACTAATTTGGAGTGTGCAGTCAAATTTGACCTCACGTTCATGTTTTTAAAATGTGCTCAAGGTTGAGAGAATAATTTTTAGAGTTGCCTCTGCTCTGATTGCTATTTAAATTTTTTTTCAGGATGTTATGACTTTAATTTATGATGTTATTTTATGATTCTAGCTCCTATCTTAAAATTAACCTGCCATCATCATGTTAATTTATATTAAACAGCACATTAGTTTTATCCTCCATGCATAAACATAATACAGTGACATACAAATATTCATGCACGCCTCAGTCAGTCAGTCTCTTGGTGCCTTTGGGGTTATTGTGACCTTTAGCTGCTGCAGTGGAGGGAACTGTGTTGGTCATGAGTCTTTTTTATGTCCATGTGCTGCAGGAAAATGTGTCCTGATTCATCAGATGTTACAACACAGATTTCTGCGCAGACACACACACACACGCATCTATCAGTGGTCATAAAAACCCAATCCATGCTTCAACCCTTTAAAATACACAGGAGATGCCCATGTTGTCTGCACAGGATATCTTCCATCAGTGAACTCCTGCCTGTGGGGTTTTTAGCAGTGAGAGGGAATAAAGTGCTGTTTGCATTTTAAAAAATAATCTACAGCTCATATCACTCCATTCAAGTCTCTCGACTTATTTCCCCTTAAAATGATTGGAAGTGACCCTGTGTACTGTACCTCTGTACGGAGGCCTGCTGCACACAGATCAGGTCACCGGCCCTGGTAATACCACACGCCAGGCTGCTCTAATGCCCTTACATAACCTCAAATGGCTGCATTGTTGCATATATATTAACACAACATGAAAAGAGCTCAGGGCTCAGAGTCTTGGGGGAGGGGGGGAGGTGTGGGGGGGTGACTATCCACAGCATGACGGAGCTCTCTGCTGCTCTATCAACAAATTAAAGTCATGTTTAGGTTAATCCTGTATCCATCTTTCATGTGCATGTTAACATCTGTGTGTGTCTGTGTCTGTGTGTGTGTGTGAGATGCATTTACTCAATCTGACTGCCGGCAATTCCGTTCAGCAGGATGCTGTCAGCACATCTGATGGAGAAATTGAAATTAAGTTTCTTTTTTACATCTGGCTTCCCTTTTCTGCCGGGTTCAATGTCAGCTGCCTCCTTCCAGCACCACAGTTTTCTTTTTGTTGTCCTTTATTTTGTTGTTGTTGTTTTTTTTAACTCCTTTTATTCCACCACCAACGGCTATTGAGACCAGTAAGGAGATGCATAAATAACTTTTTCTAGCTGTGTCTGAAGTGCAGTTCCCTCTAGACTGTTGTATTTAGGCTGTTTGGAAATTGTTTGAGAAGAAAAAAGTGACTTATTTCTTTCTCTTTCACTTGTATCAACACAAACACATTTCATAGTCCCCACTTTTAAAATTTTGACAGCATAAAATTAGAAGGTAAGACTATGTTTTCATATTTGACTGTTGACATTGACTGTATATATTTGTTTTTTTTGTTTTTTTGTGTGTGTGTGTGTGTGTGTGTACAGAGGGCAGCGCCTACGAGGAGAGTATCTGCAATGAGGGCAGCGTCTGTGGGAGCGACTCAGCCTTCTACAGACAAACTGAAGGTGCAGACACTTTTATAATAATTTCACCTCCTGCTGTTTATTTTGTTCACTCACTTTAATGACTTTTTTGACGCGTTCAATTTATACAGTTTATTTCTGTCAACGGGTCTTTATGTTCCCTTCATCTGTCTGACAGTAACAAAATCTTGTTCACAGGATCATTTATTCACTATGAAATTCATTTTCACTGATTAAACAAAATAAATCATGTAAGTTTGTATGTTAGATGAGCGTAAGAGGTGCTAATAAGTGTGTTTTGTCACTGACAGACAGACAGACAGACAGACAGTCAGGCAAGTCCTTCCCTCTGTTTGCAGTCTTTGTGCTAAGCTAAGCTGACAAGCTGCTGGGTCCAATCCTCATTTTGAATGGACAGATTTAAAAGTTAGTTGATCTTTTTGTGTAACTACAAGAAAAGGGCCATTTAGTCTGTTTCCCAAAATGTTAAACTGGTTTGTTTAAACCACATTTACACATTTTCATGCTTTTATAAGGCATGAACTCAAAATTAGGGTAAAAGAGAGGTAAAAAATGCAGAATTTGTCGTAAAAAAAAGCCCTTTCCATATCAGTTTTTATTAAATTATCGGGTCAAATTACCACAAAATGTTTGCCACATAGTACACCTGTCACCTTTATGGCACAGGGGCAGCTCGCCTGGTTATCCGGTTGGTAATTCAGTCTTGTAACAGCGAGTGCTTCATTCCATCTCCATAAGAAAGTCGTCACAGCTGACCTTCTAAAGGCCACTCTATCCATGTCATCAGTTGTGAAGCATTAGATTCATGGCAGCTGGGATCAAATATGAGTTTATGCATTGATGAGAGGATTACAATGACACTGAAATAACCTTGAAACAGCAGAGAGATAAATAGTCAAACGTCAGTCTGTTCGGCCCTCTCGGTTGCTGCCTCTGTCCCGCTCTGCCCTTACGTTTCCTCACTTCCCCAGTTCACTGCACTAACAGGATAAGTGACTGCAAACATGAATGAAAAGCTGCAGCTGCCTGATGGTCACGTCTGTGTCTGCAGTGCATCAGTGACACGAACGAGGCAGCAAAAACGGATTAGTGACAGACGGCTTGAAGAGAGAATTAAACTGAAAAGGATTCAATTAGTCTCTCCTCTTTTACATAATTGAAAAGGGCGAATTGTGTTTTTTGCTTTGATTTTTAGTTCAATTTGAAGGATCATTCAGGTGATAATGGAAGAAGTGATTATTGTGTCTTTGTGTTCAGAGCACAGCATGGCAGAGACGCTCACTGTGGCCCTGCAGGTGGCAGAGGAGGCCATAGACGAGGCCATTTCCAATGCTGAGTTCAACAACACCAGTCAGGTGATTTGTGTTGTTCATGTCATGCAGTCTGTCATTATACACTTTCTGTTAAAATGCTATTATATCCACTCTTTCTTACATTTTGTGTTCTGCAAAGGGGAGTTAAATTACCACAAAGAGACACAAAATGACTACAGTAGATGCAAAAACAACTACACAAGAGACTCATGATAACCTCAAAAGACTCTAAGTTACTAGAAAGACACCCTGAATGATGGCAAAGAAGTGAAACAACTACAAACAGATACAAAATGGTTACAAACAGACACTAAATAACGACAAAGAGACAGAAAATGACTACAAATGAATGCAGGATGGCTACAGAATGACTTACAATAACTTCAAAGTGAAGCAAAAGCACCACAAAAAGACTCAAAATGACCAAGATAAGTGATTACTCAGACAGTTGCCAATACTAAGAGACATAAAAATGACTATAAAAACACAACATATGACTACAAAGACATACTAAACGACGAAAGAGAATATGTGCTCTATGTCCTCTACTGGGAGGCCACAACTTCAAAAAATTCTTCGATTAATACCCCTGAATTATCTGTAAGTTAAATCCTAAAGTTATATTTCTGGTTCTGCTGCAATTCTCAAAAAAACGTCTGGATGTCAGGGAAGATTTACTTCTCACTAATCTGTTAAAGTATCCTGAAGCTTTTGAACTGAGTACAGCAAATATGTATATTTAGAGCATATGTTTAGTGGAGTAATCAGCTTAAAGTGTGTGTTTGTGTGTATTTGTGGTGCTGAATAGCTTTCTTAATGGTGTGTTTGTTTGTTTGTTTACCAGGAGAAGCGGGATGAGGCGCACTATCTGCGAGAGCACAGAGGAGAGCTCATCGAGGAACTGGCCAAAACTATTGTGCAAAAAGTATGAAAATATAATAGATTTTGCCATTTGAGCTGCAAACATCTGCTCGGTACAATAACAGATGTTTTGTAGTGTGTCATTGGTTTGATTTACTGTGAGTGAAAAGCCTTTTTGTGATACTCAAAGCTAAGTCAGCAAGAGGGAACTTCACAGCTGTTTTACACAGAAAGGTGCGTTCAAGTGTAAAAATCCTGCACAGACTGAAACTGAATCACTAATTTGCTCTTTAACGGGCTGATTTTTGTTTTCTGTGTGGGATCAAAGTACTGATCACGTCTCTGTCTGTCTTAGATTATCAACAGGAGGAAAACTTTGGCTGAGATGAGAGCTGGATATGATCAGGACTGGCCTCTTGAGCACAACACTGACCTTCATCATCACCATCCATTCGTCAGTGATCAAGCCTCCAGCTCCCTCAACAAACAACAACAACAACAACAACAAGGCCTCTGGGTAAAAAAAATCACAGTCACTCAAGTTTTACTTTAAAATAAATGTACACAAGCTCTGTAGAGGAAAGAATGATGTATGAATATCAATTATTTAAGTTTTATGCTTTTATTTATGATTAAAAACAAGTGGTCCAATTGTTTGCTTCAGAGTCTTTACAAACTAAACTGTGGGATATAATTTCACTTTGTGTCTGATGTTGTTAGAAGTCTCCACAAGGGAAACATTTCCCCTAAAACAGTGAAAAAATACCAATTTTATTAACAAAAAACCACACACAAGGAATAGACAAAGTCTAAATTAGTGCTGGATTAAACTAACAGTGTATGAGGCAGTTAAAAGTAGTGAATTGGCCTGTTTACTTCAAATTGGAAATACTTGCAATTCGTTTTTAAACCAGAGACTGTAGAGACTATACAGAGACTTATTTTGTTAGTACTGGTCTCTTTTGCTATATTTGTCAGTTTTAGTTCAAGTCAAGAGGACATCAAATCAAAGCCAGCAGTTTGTGACACCAAGTCATTTTTCAGGATAACTACTACTTTTTATTTATGTATATTTTTCTTAAAATACTTTTACTTGAATAGGATTTTACATAAAGGACTTCCACTTGCAATGGAGTATTTTTACTTTGTGGTATTTAAGAATCTGATTATGCATCTGTATGGTGACACACGCTGACCCCTGCTGGTTAAACAGTTGTATTGACTTTTTATCAAACTAGTTCAGGTAACAAAAATAACAGAAAGTGTTCCTCTTTTTCAGTCGTGTGTTTGTGTCTTATGTCTCCTCTCAGAGGTCACACTCGGCCTTCTCGCTGTTGGACAACGATCCTCCAGGTCTAATTCAAGACTCTCCACAGACATTAAAGAAGGAAGGAGGCGGCTCAGCTATGTCAACCTGGAAGAGTGTAGACCGGCTGGACAATGTTGGTAAGATCTTGCTGCTCATTGCTGCAACTTCTTAAACACCTCAGTCATAAATTTTTTTTTGTTTTTATCATGCCAGGAATTAGTTACCTTGGCATATTCGAAATATTTCATTTACGGTAAGCAGCAAATTCTAGTTTTCCTCCAAAATATACCCAACTGGTTGTCAAGGTAGTTGCTGATACATTTTCTGTCCATCAATAAAACACTAATTGACAAACTGTTTCAGCTCTAATAGCTTCAATAAATATTTATATGATAATTGAGGATGCTTCTATAATATTAGAGATTTCTAATTGATGTAATAATTAATGTCAGTCACGCTTCACTGTTTGTTTTTGTTTGTTTATGTTACTGCATGTGGGATTGAACATCATGTGGTTTGCTGGTTTGGCATATGGTCTCTGCTTGTCTGCATGATGACTGTGCCTGTGTGTTTATGTGGGTGTGTTTATGCGTGTGCTGCGCTTGCATGCTTTGTACGCAGGTGTGTCCTCGGTGCTGAAGAGCCCAGACGGGAACTGGATCGCCCTGCAGAGCGCCCAGCTGTCGCGTCCCAGCCTGCTGACCAAAAGGAAGAGCCTGGTCTACAGTGCCTTGGAGAGGGAGTCCGGGGTGGTGTCAGCCTACGAAGGCATGGGCTCCGATAACGAAACCAAACCCGAGCCTGACAGCTCCTGGGGCGCCGTCTTGCAGGAGATCCACAGGAAGATGACAGACTCTAACTTGAACCCGCAGGACGCCCGCGGCGGAGCCCCGTCCCCTCCTTTGTTTTCAGACTCTGAGGGCAACTGGAAGCCTAATAAACCTCTGCTGGCTCTTTTTAAGAAGAAGGTTCCTGCAGAGATCAGGCGACCTTCATCATACCGCCGCACCAACATCATCGATGTGAACTTTAACGTGGAGGGAGCAAAAGAGGAAGAGGGGAATGAAGAGGCCACAGAACTGGAAGTCAGAAAAAACAGGAGATCGGGGAAGAAAAGGAGGACTACAAATGAGTCGAGTTCTCCTGTGCTGGTAAGAAATAATCAGCTTAAGCCACAACCTAACAAGAGGAAATGAGATGTGATGATCTTTTAATGATTCACAGCAAAAAATGATTTTGTAAAAGTAATGATGTAGTCCAGAAGCCTTTCAGACCAAGTAAAACAGCCCATTCTGTTAGTGTGACATGTTAAATTTGTTACCTTTAATAGAAATGTCTGCCTTTGTAAAGTTGAAATGTCATCTGAATCACAAGGAAATAAAGATAACTGCATTCAAAATGGATTACATATAAGAAGCTCAAATGCTGAAGCTTTAGGGGAAATTACAGAAGTATACATGTATTTTAAATCTACTGTCTCTAACATTCACAGGACTTCAGTCAAAAAGACAACTTTCTCTCTGAGACTGTGACTCCCGACACTTTGACCTCTGGAGCAACAACCCCTGAACCTTTTGACCTTGAGTGTGACATCACTGGACATGGAGCCAATCAGATGGACGAGGAGCTCACGTTAAAAGTGCAACAGCTTGCAGATCAAGTTTCTCACTCCTCTGATAAAGAAGAAAAAGAAGTAGAACCAGAAGGAGAAGTAGAAGTAGAAGTAGAAGAGGAAGACGAAGAGGAAGACGAAGAGGAAGACGAAGAAGAAGAAGAAGAAGAAGAAGATGAAGATGAAGATGAAAATGAAGAAGAAGGAGAAGAGGAAGAAGAAGAGGAAGAGGAAGAGGAAGAAGAAGAGGAAGAGGATGGAGTAAGAAATGCGGGTAGTGATGGACAGGAAGAAGAACAGCGACAAGAAAGCGAGGACCAAGATGAGGAAGATGAGAGATCGTGGAGGATGGAGATCGACTTGGATGAAGAAAGAACAGATGACGAGGAAATTGATGATGAGATGAAATACAGATTGTACAGGCTCGTCGCACAGTCCAGACTCACATACCTGTCCTCGACTGACGATGAGTTGGACAAAGTTGGCCTGAGCGAAGACAAGTGGGAGAGACTTAAAGATGAAGAAGTGGAGGAAAATAAAGAGCAAAAGAAAGAAAAGACAGATGGACTTACGTACAAACTCTGTCAGCTGGAAAAAGAAGTCAGGGCGAACCAGTTCTCATCCACGGAGGACGAGCTGGACAGAGTCGGCATCATGGATGAAGAGAGGAAGACAGGTGAGGAGGAGGATGGGAAGAATGAAGAGCTGGCGGTGAAAGTGTGCAAATTAGCCGACCAGGTCAACGCCATGCAGTTTTCCTCCACGGAGGACGAGCTGGACAGAGCAGGCAGAAGTGAAGACGGGGAGGAGGTGGCAGACGAAGAGAGACTGTGGAAACTGCAGGCAGAAAAAGCCATTCAGGCGGCTCAACAGCGCGATTTGTCCAGTCTGGTTAACGCCTCTCAGTTTTGTTTCAGTGAGGATCAGCTGGATGGTGTTGGAGAGGATGAGGTAGCAATTGAAGAAGAAATTGAAAACAGTATGTGGGAGGATGAAGGGAGAGAGAATAATGGGAGGAGAGAGTCGTTAGGAGATTTGGATGTGAAAATGTTCGATTTAAGGGATGAAATTGAGGAGCAACAGAGAGAGGACACTGACAACATTATAACAACTGAGAATGTTTTGGACGAGCAAACCAAACATGTCCAACAAGATGAAACAGAGGTAGAGGAACAGAAAAATTGCGTGGAGGAGCGAATAACAGAGGATATTGAGGAAGAAAGGATGGTAAAGGGGCATATATGTGAAGAAAAAGATGATTTCAAAGAGGTTGAAACAGCAACGGAGACACAGGAGTTAAAAACAGTGGTGGAAGCAGAGAGAACGGAGGAGATAATAGTCTTACATGAGACGAAAGTCCAGCCAGAGAATCGGCCAGAGGCAGAGTGGACACACAAAAACCAGGGAGGAGAGACACAGGAGGAGGAGAAGATCGGAGAAAGCCGAGAGAGTCAGGGGAAATGGGAGCCACCAACAGCAGAGAGCGATGAGGAAGACGCAGAATTCAACAGAATAATCAGCGGCATGTTGATGATGACTCTGGAGGACATGCAGGGAGGGACATTAAAGGATGAAGCTGCAAGAAATGGGAGAATAAATAGAGAGCCAGCGGAAATAAAGACAGATAAGAATGAAAAAATGTGGAGAGAAAGTGGATTTGAGGACCAAGACGTTGACAGACAACATACAAATGCATCGGAAGAGACAGGAAGTGTGAGAGAGTGTCAAAGTCGAGAGGACAACGGGATGCCGGAGTCAGCTGCGAAGGAAGGAGCAGGAAAACATGTCACTGAGCAGGAAGACGTTCCCGGGAAAAAGGAGAGTGAAGATGCTAAAGGTAGAAATGAGAATCAGCAGCAAGTCAAAGATACAGAAGCACAAGAAAACCAAAATTTAGCAAAAGAGAAACCTGTAGCTTTGACAAGTGAAGAGACTCTTGGGGCCAAACAGATGTGTGAAAAAACAGAAGTGGATGATGACGAACAGGATGACGGAGGAGGAAAAATCACAACTGAGAGGCAAACGATGGAGACAAAGGGAGAGGAGGGAGGTGAGAGCAAAGAAACGGATGAAAGACTTGAAGAAACCAAAGAAGAAAATGCAGACGACGAGGAGCGGAGCTGTACATCTTCTCCCCAGGAGGGTTTGCTGTCACCAGAGGACACTCAAATCGTAAGCAACATAGTTAAAAAACTTTTTATTACACACATGCAACATTTCTGTGAGTGTACAACCCTCCCTGCAGAAGTAACTAAAAAGTAATAACAGTCAGCATTAAAAAAAAGGCCATGTATGATCCACTAACAGTCTTTTGCGATTATAGCATTAAGACAATTTAACACTGAGTGTAATAACACATTTCCCTCTTGTTAATGGGAAGTTGCTTGAATTAGTGATAAATACAGTGTTGCATATTACAATATTCATAAGGGTTTTGCTGCTTCAGTGAAACCTAAACCTCTCTACTGCCCCCTGGTGTCTCACATGAATCCTACCGACCCAACTTGTTGATTATGGTGGCTAATTTTAACTCACTCATGCAATATTATATTCACTAACTATTCCTTGCTAATTAACAAACTGATTAAGAACTAACACTCTGCTTTGATGCTGATTTTCTTTCTCTTTCCTGTCTTGTTTCCTTCTCATCTGCCTCTCTGTGTGCTGTAGGGAAATGACATGGAGTTTTACAAAACAATAGACTTTATATCAACTGTGCTCGAGCAGGTGAGGACTTGTTTTGCTTCAGAAAGGCAACAAGCAGATAATCGCTGATAAAGATTCATTTTCATTCATTTATTCATTCTTTAATGTCATCGCTTTCATGTTTTTCATCAATGTAATTAATTCAAATAAGCTTATTTACAGAGTGTTGCTCATGCATTTGGCTCACAGATGTTTTCCACTGTTATTCATTGTGCATCTGAGAGTAATATCTCCTTCATAACAGTTTGACTAATTATGTTAGGATTTTTAAATGTTTGTTTTTAACTTGGGTTTTATTTAAAGCAGTCATGTATTGTGTTGTAGAGATATTCTGCAGAGTCTCTGCGCAGCATCACCACCGAGGTCCTGAAGGTGCTGAACGCAACTGAAGAGCTGCTGCAGGGAGTGGAGGGCGGAGACGGCCCCCGACCCTCCATCACCTCACTGCCCCCCAACACAGACCCTAAGAAGCTGGATCAGCAGTTCTCCAGACTGGAAGAGAAAGTAAATTCAGCTTTATGTCAGTTTAAATTTTGTTTATGCTTGATGAAACTCAGTTTTAGCTGATGCTTACAGCTTGTTTTGGATGTGCAGTGATCGTACACGATGGACTCTCTGTGCATTTTAAGCATAAAACATCTGCAAGTACCAGGACACAAAATCAACACGAGTGCAACTACAGATTACTTTCATTTGTAAAATCTGCCAAATGAAGGAGGAATTTTTAAAATGTTTTTTTGTGTAAACTCTTTTCTTGTGATAATAATTTACATAATAATACTATATTGCACATAAAACACACTCACAAAGCATGATTGATATTTTCGTGATCTGTGGTAGAGGGTGATGAGCTACACTCATTTCTATGTTCATATTTTTAATTGCAGGAATCATTGAGAAATCACCGCCCATTTTTGAGTACTCCTGAATAAAAGTGATCAGTAGTGATGTCAGTGGTTGTCTAAAGGTTACTGAAGCAGGCCAGAAGGTTGTTTGAATATGAAGTGTACAGGTTAAAATGAGAGAGTCAAGTTGCCCGCATGCAAATTTTAAGTCTAATCTTGCATTGAACCGGATACTCCACAGGCATACGTGGCAGCAGGTGCGGTGTACAGTCTGGAGGCGGAGCTGAGTGACCTGGAGGAGTGTGCCAGGGCCATCTGCAGCGCCACGTCCGACATGGAGCTGTCCTTCCTGGAGGAGCAGGTAGCATCTGCAGCTGCCAAAGTTCAACAGTCTGAGATGCAGGTTGGTTGAAGCTCAACATGCATCAGTTTTATGGATGAAAACGGCTTTTCAGTTAAGCATCAGCCGCTTATTATGAGACATGAACGCTGTGCTGTGTTTGGAAGCTGTGTGATGAGTTAATAAAGACTTGATTGATCTTATGGAGGTGGTTTTTCATTTCTGTTCTAGATTTGTGACATCTCAGCCAGAATTGCTGCTTTGAAGAGTGCAGGTCTGGACGTGGACACACAGTCACGCACCAAGACCAGAACCATTCCAGTTATGGTGATGTAAACCTGTATTTTATCAGAAGTCTCTAACTGCTCCAAAATTATGTTAAACACTTGGTAGAAAGACAAGAAATAACCCTTATTGTTCACATGCATCCTCTTGCAGCCCGTCACCCTGGACTCATCAAGACAGCTGCGGAGGCGATTACCTGCACCACCGGTAAAAGGTGAAAAAGACTTATTTTTTGCTGTTTTTAAGTGATTCCATTTTTGGAGTTGCTTTGTTTTAGAATTGGTTAACTTAACCCAAAATCTAAGCAAGTTACAGCCATTTTTACAGCCGTGTTATTCAAGGAAAACAAGACAAAGATGATACCACTGAAAGCTGGAAACTGCAGTTTACATGATTTCTTAAACATGCTGTTTGCATTAACAATTTAAAAGTTTTAAACATAAAAATTGTGAAAAGTTTAGTGTCGGCAGCTGTTTAGATCTTTGAAGGTTAAACAGTTTGCCTTCCCATAACATGCATCACAATCTAATTTAATTCGACTCGGTGTCTTTGGAGATCCAAAACAAATACTGGCACTGCAAATAAATGCAAACAGCTGTCATGTGATACAAAAATAAAGTGATTTGATGTGACTTTTTGATGGTATTTATGAAAATATGCATTTAGGAATTAATGTTATTTGACTGATTTATAGCAGTTTTAGTGTAACAGATCGCCTTGTATTTAGATTAAAAACTAATGCATGTTTTTGCCCCCACTTTCTCTTTCAGAGGACAAAGAAACTTAAATCATCACTGAACCAGAACCTTCAACACAGCAGTGCCTTGACTCCATCACTCCGCAGCCATCAGGCCAGTCTTAAGTGATCCATTCACAGACCGTTTGCCTTAATTTAATTTAAAAACTAAACATGCCTGAAATATTAGACACTAGTACTGTATGTGTATTTGGTATAGTTGTGCTGTATGTCACTGATAATGCAGGAAACTGTACATTCTTGTTATTTTATCTAAATGCAAAGTAGATAACACTATTTTTATTAGACTGATGACCAGTTTTAAAAAAATGTACCAGCACTGATTGTGGTGAAGAGAAGCAGGAACATCCTCAGCTCACTAAATGTAAGAAGTAGATAATCAGTTACATTTAAGTTAAGACTTTTTTCTTAGATTTCCAAAAAATAAAAAATATATAAAACTGATTAAATTATTACAGAATACAACATATGTAGAAAAAAATCCTAATTTTTTCAATTATGATACTTTCTATAGATTTTATTTAAATGTCATAAGTTACCGTTTTAACTAAATGACAGATAAAGCTCCACAAATAGACTGAAAAAATAAAATCAGCAGTAAAACAACTGAATGAAACCTGCAATCTACACTCTTTTAACTGTTATATAACTTTACAAATTACACATACATGGGAGCATTTATAGCATGATAGAAAAATGCTACAAAGACTGTATCATGTCAAAAATGATGAGACCTGTATTTTTCCATGTTTGTGGATGTTTGTAATGTTGTAGTTTACATATTTGTACAGAAATCAGTAAATATGTTTCTGCCTTTATTATTTTAAGTTCAGAAAATAAAGTAAAACTTCAAAAAATTGTGGAGATTTGCTTCACTATAAAAATATGTGATGCTCTGAAGTCGCGTTTCCACCGAAACTAAACTTCTTCAAAATGTATGCAGAAATGTACTGCTGATCTGTTTCCAGTGTAAAAATGCTCTTAACATGAGACTCTACAGGTGCAAACAGTTTTTCATGCACAGGTCAGTTTTGAGATTTGGGGCTGGTTTGCCTCCGTAACATGCTGTCTTTCAGACAAGTGGACAGAAAACCAAAGTACAGATTTTGGTGTTTATTTAAGTTCAACTTTCTGCTCTTGAAATTTATGCAGTTTACATTAGCACATATTCAACAGCATTATTTGCATGTTTTAATCAAAGTATCCAAAAATTGTTATTCAATTGTAATTGTTACTCCGTTTACTTAAGTAATCCCTTAATCAACTGGTCAGTTTCAGTATTTTTACTGTATCCAGCACATTCTGTTTGTTATGTGTTTTTAGCTTCACCTTTAAGTGCAGTTATCACTGGCTTGCTACCTCAGAGGAGTAATAATAAACCGCCCAAATAAAGTGGTTTTGTTGGTACATGACAAAACTTTGGACAATAGTAATGAGAAAATCAAGTCAGGAGGTAATATTTTTCTTTTTACTGTGTCACAAACTGAACTGAACTGCTTGGTGGAGACGTGGCTGAAGAAAAACAGCAGCGAAAACACTCTGCACCCTGTTTGAAATGATGGTGGGTGTAATGGTGAGGAATTTAGTCTGTATTTTTGAGATGAGGAAATGACACCTGAACTTGACATTCCTGCTTGTGAGGAAGGTGTGGGAACGACACACGGGAGCCGTCTTTGAGAGAAATGGTCTCAAAACAAACATTCGGCGGCGTCACCTCTCGCTCTTTGTGACGCTGCAGTAAACACAAACCAGACCTGAGCAACGCGTTTCAATGGTTCCATGGTTCTCCAAGCTAATTCAAGCATGAATTCTTAAATCATTAAAATCAATTTGAGCAGCAGCTGAATGGAAACAAAGTCTCTGCATTCAGGGAAAAACCAGCTCTGCCTGACAGTCTTCTGGGTTTCAGTGTTTTTTTGTCAGGAGCTCTCCGACATGAGGAAGTGCTCCCTCTGATCGGGAACTATGAATCCTTCTTTCTGTTCGCTGTCCCTTCTGTCCGACATGACAAAAGACTGTTTGGGGTCGATGACCAACATGCTGTCTTTGTCCTGACCAGGAGCCTCCACCTCTGCGTATGAAGGGCGACCGGAGCCCCGCCTGAACTTCATGATCGGCCAGCGGGTCGGCCGCCGCTGAGGGAGGAAAGAGTGACAGAATATGAACATATGCATTTTCACTATTTGTCTGTATTAGATGTGTTTCTGCTCTGATGAATACTTATAACTACAAATTCTAGCTGCAAGTTCATCATTTTGGAGACTGAAAACAATTGCAGATGTTATTTATAAAAGTGGGGGCGTAACTTGGATAAAACCTTATAGATGACCAGTGCATGTTGGTCAGTAGGAAATATTGACCCATTGGAGCTGATTAGGATCATTCTCTGAGGCATTAAGTATTCATACTAAATTTCATGGTCAACTCATGTAGTTGTCAAGATATCTTGTTTTAGATTAAAGTGTCTTTGGGCCCCACTGCTTGAAGATACAAAATAAACATTTTATAAAAGTTTGACTTGGATTGATCACTTGTCTGAATAATTTTCAAGTCTCTGCATTTTGACTAATCGCATAAGACAAAGAACAGAAACCAGGGAGATGGGAAATTTACATAAAAAACATATCAGACAATCATAGGAAAGTATGCAAACAATGACAGGAAATTCTTGAGAGTCTCAGGTTCTTTACAGTATGAACATACAAAGCAGCTGGTTGTCACTGACCTCCATGAAGAAGAGGCTGGCGTTGGACGTCGGGTGGCTGTACATGTAGACTGACATAGAGACGGCTGCTGCCACGACGACCATCACCATGATGATGCCAGCCAGTAAACCAGTCTGCAGCCGCTCATCACTCTCTCCTTTAGTTTCCTCATTTCCTGCTGTACAGATGTAATAAAAAAGACCCTCACTCAGGGTGCGAACTACGGGGGAGCCAGGGGGGTCTCAGCCCCCCTTAATGAGACATGAGCTCCCCTGGAAATATGATT
>JAQMCX010000009.1:6563570-6656942 GCA_029814765.1 Acanthurus leucopareius | reverse complement strand
TCGCGTTAAAATCTTTATCGCGTTAAAATCTTTATAATTAATTGATCGAAATTAACGCGTTAAAGTCCCGGCCCTAAATTAAACACAATCTACATCCACAGAGAAACGAAAGAAGAGAAGAAATGTCACCTCTTTGTATGCAAAGTGGATTCGTCCGTCGCTGTGCAGAACGGCCTGAAAGGTGAAAGGTCCTACACTGATGTTGTCCCGCAAGTGAATTTGGTTCCACTGAACCACCAACGCAGTGCCTACATGACAGACATAAACACAACCGCAGACGTTGTATTGGTATAAATATTCTACACAAGCCTGAACCGTCAGATTTCTCTCTTTCTGTCTCTCTTACCATTATCAAAGTAAAACACAGTAGAGTTTTTGGACAGACTTGGGTCAAAATTGGCCATCAAAGGGGCGATGTACTGAGTGGCTGTGAGCATTCGGTGGATAATATCTCCTGTGTAAATAAAACCTGTGAGAGAAAAACACACATAGGTTGCCATCATTCATTTGTATGTAATACAAATAATAATACTACATGAACTCGGGAACACTCAAACAGATGTTGGTAAACATAGTTTTCCAAAAAGTGAAAAATCATCCACAAAACATAAAAGAAGGTGCTGTGCTAATATACAATGGCAAATCAGACAATGGAAGGTCCACACACTTCAGCTTACTTAATGGTAGTTTATCATGATATTAAGTATCTCAATAAACTACCACTGAGGGAGCTGAAGTGTGTGGACGTTCCCCTGTCTGGTAAACATAGTTTGCAAATGTTTTTTTTGTTTCTATTTACATTTTACACACTATCCCAACTTTTTAGCACTCTGGGTTGTTTTAACAGTTTTTACTCGGGAGCTCACAACTTATGAAGAAAAGACATCATGTGTGGTTAAAAACTTACCTCCTGTAGCCACTGTGATTTCTTTTAGTAAGTGACCGTAGAAAGGGAAGTCAAAGGAAAGAGTCACTCTCTGAAAAAAAAATGAAAGTGATGTGCAACATTTACTGTAGATGACGGTCTGTCATAAACAGTGGCAACACAAGAAAAAATTATTAGAACATCTAAACATGTAAAAAAGCTCAAAAAAGCTTTACTGCAACTAAATCAGAAATAACTTACAGGACTGGACAGAAAGCAAACAGCAACTGTCATTCACTGATCAACACTCACTCAACACTCCATAAGTAAACTGAATAATGTCATAAAAGTATTTCTCAAATGTAAAAATAACAAAATTAAAAGCTGGATATTTAACTTCTTTCATGTGATGTTTTTAATTTGTATAAAACACTGTGATCCCTTTTATTCACACAGACTGAGTCCAAACCTCAGCTTGTCGGTGGGTGCTCGACAGGAAGCCGAAGACTTCCCACTGGTCCTCCTCCAGCTCATCGATGTTCACCCACATCTCTTTACTGGCTGCATCTCCAGGGCCATAGATTTTAGATGTATAGTAGGCATGATCGATGTCCTGTCCAGAAAAGATTGCATTAAAAGGCTTCAAACATACATTAAATCCATTTTAAGGACAAAAATGTGAAGTTGAGCTACATTTGAAAGGATGCTGTCTAAACTGGGACAATAAAAATTGTGCTTTCAAACTATCTATAAAGTTTTTAATTTTATTGTCTTTTTATTAAAAGCATAAGATATTTACATTTCTGACAGGTATAAGGTAAAATTATACCAGTCAATTCTCATCAAGGAAACATGACAGTCAAAGCCAAAGTCAAGAAATTAAGTTTTTTGAGGGACCACCGCATGAAATATTTCCATCTGTCTTATCTTTTCCTCTCATTTTTTTAATCTTTTTCTAATCCTTGTTATTATACAAACCTTACCACAATCTGTGTAGAATTGTCGTGTCCTTCCTCCATCAGCAGGTCTGGATCTGATTCCTCTGGTTGGTGCTGGTCTGTGTAGTGGTCCCTCTTATCTGCAGCCCATCCAGGAGCTCCAGACCTGGGCCTGGATGCCCACCTCCTCTCCCCGGGCTTGTTGGTTCCTGTAATCACATAGGACGTTCCCTCTGGAGGAGACAGCTCCTGTGTGTCAGTGCGGTAGATTCCTGAAGAATCAAGGAAAGGAAGACAAGTGATTTTTGTTTCGATCACATTGTTGTCTTTGGGTTTTTTTTATTGCAAACGGTAAAATCAAAATGCCAGAGATCCAAGCTAATACTGCAAAAGATATGTATTTCAGATCACTTGAAGTACAACTGTACTTCAAAACAATAGTAATTAAGAAACTGCACGACTGCACGTTCACTTAATGGTGGCAGATCTGAATCAAAGTTACTGAACTTAATTTCTGAAATATACCAGTTACAGATCCAAAGAAATCCAATATGGCCAGGCTACTACAAACAGCTTTGATGGAGAACTTGAAGAACTGGCAGTAAACATACTGTCCAATACTGATTGTGAAATATATTGATTATTTTCATGACAATAAAGCTATTTAAGACAAACTAAATACGGAAAACTCTATATTAAGGTAAACACATAAGGAAAACCTCTTTGCATATAACAAATGACCTCTTCTCATATGCAGCAAGACATAAACAATTCTCCCAGCGTGCACCCTGTGCGTCCTAACTTTTCTCTTCACAGCGGAGGGTGAAGGCATGCTTCACATTCTTCACACCAGCAGGTCCAAGACCAGGCATGTGAGGCTGGACAGCGGTGGGTGTTGTGTCTGTATATCTGTCACATGGTGGCCCAGGGTCTGCAGCGGCCTCATGGCCCTCCACCTGTGTGTTTGTGTGTTGTAACCACTGTGTTAATGCTACATAATGTGTATTAGCATTGTAGATTTATCATATAATTTAATAAGATCTTTTTGACTTTGTGTTTGCTATAAATACTGGCAAAAACAAAGTGAAAAGCTGCTGCTTCAACATCACACCTGAGCCTGATTTTCAATTAGTTTATCTGTTACCTTGAAAACTCTCCACCTGTTGGTCGAAGGCGGAAACACAGTTAAAGAGGTAACTAATATAAATGAAACATAAAATGGCTCTGACAATTACAGCGTTAAATAGGATGATTTACTTAGCCTTGAATTTTAGTTAATTATTTTTATTTATATAAAAAAACAATAATTGAAATTAAAATAAGTGATACTAACCACATAGCATCTCACTGTGATCTAAAAGGTCAAAAGACACTGAAGATTATGGGTAACATTTATTGAAGAAAATGTTTAGACATCTGAACACATTTCCACTTGAACACAAGTGCAAAATATTCATTGGCCCAAAAAAAACATTGTTCGTAGTATTAGAAACAAATAATTAATAATGCGTAAAAAAATGCGAAAAAAAACTTCACGTAATATATCCAGAAACCGTAACGTTGAAGGTCAACGTCAGTGTGTTAATCTAGTTTGCGTATTGACTTTAATTTAATAATTCATAGAAAATAACTTACTTAAAATAGAAATCATTGTCAATATTTTTTATAACAATGTACATTATTCTCCGGTATTGTATGAAGCTAGCTTTCACAGTAACGTCATAATGACCTGCTGTTCCTAAGGTTAGCTAATAAACAACTCTGCACTCCGTTTGTTTGCGGATTTTAGATACATTTTCAGGACTTACCGTAAACTGATTTCAGCTTCATGAAGCTCAATTGAAACTGGAAAACAATCACCAGTCCTGTGATGAGATTAACTGTCTTTGTCAGGGTCATCGCCATCCTTCCTCTCAGTTCATGGCGCATCATTTAAAGCGCAATGTGAGTTTGCGCCAGTCTCTCCGTGTTGTTTACGTTACTTTCTGAGTACAAACAAAGTGTACCCAGTCTTCTAAAATTCAGATAAACACACGTAGACGCCGCAAAATTACTTATTTGAGTGGTCGAAGGTAAAGTTTCTCGTCATATTAATGTCGATAACAAACTTTAAGATTGTCCGCAAGCCACCTGTGCGTCAGTTTTGTCTCCTTACGAATGAAGCGCTGCGGATGATGAGGACCTGTACCATTGACCTGTACCCGTAGAAACGCTGCATTCAAGTGCTATCGTAATTATAACAATCATATTGCAAGAGCAGTGATGCAGCGTCCAAATGCTTTGCTAAAAATAAAATACCGCAAGTAATTTTCCAGCGTAGAAAATGATACTTGAGTAAAGTTTGTAGGTGTCGTCATAAAACTGTATTACAGAGAAAAATATTCGATTAGCTGGTATACTAATATATGTATCACTGCATTACTATTGATGCATTCGTGTAATGCTCGAATTCCGTTAACTGTGGTGTCGGCCTACAGGATCGCTCCCTGATGAACTAATGACTTGGTTTTTGATTAATTGATCTCTTATTTCTTTACTAAACAATTGTAAGGTTAATCTTTTTTTTTAGGTTTTTTCTAAATTCCCATCATAATAACATTCAAAAAGCTTGCATGTACAATACTTTTGTCCCAGTCGAAACCTTAAGAACATGAAAAATAATAAATAGTAAAATACCTATTAATAAAATGGCATAATAAAGCTTTGAAATATTAAACAGTTAGGAATTAAGTTTTAATAGTAATGTATTTTTCCTTGGTGATATTACTTTTACATGAATAAAAGATCCAGGCACTTTTGCACACAGGATGTATACTAAGTGTGCTTTCTACCTAAAATATTTAAATATAGATTCACCCGGATTTGCTGGTAAATCGGAAACTACTGGCAAGTAAGTGAAGGCAACACAGTATATGATCCTAGTGTAATTCCAACATTTTCCCACTAGATGGCCATAATCACAACAAACTCATTAACCCAGACGCACTTTGAACATTAAATTCTATACATGTTGTACATTGACAAGGGGGGAGGCTGGTCGGTTAAAAAAAGGATGAAGATGCGGAGTTAATACAGTATATGGTTTGACAACAGGAGTTTTATTTTAGAAGTGTTTTGTGCCCATTGTGATTTCAGTGTCAGGACAGAAATCAATTTGACACATTGTAAAATACTTGGTAATCAGAAAAAAAAAAAAGCTTAATCATTTGAGTAATTTTTCCTGATAACACATCTGTGCTTTTAGATATTATTATGGGTGCAGGACTTTTACTAGCTTCATAATAGAACTGATGCACATGACTACAGACTACACCCACAGAGCAGAGACCAATTTGACAACAATAGTGAGTTTACATGAAAACAGTACAAAGTTCATGTGGTAATCCCTCAAAAGCAAATACGGAAAAGCAAGTACCCTTGCTAGTCTACCAGGATTATAGGACATCACTAATGCTTCAGGCCACAAATGCATCAGTGACTTCGACACATGTATTACTAAAGATATACACATTGAATTCCTGAGCTTGATTTACACTTAGAGATATTTGTTCCTATAAATGTATCCCAATGTTTAGCCATTTACAGCAACTGTGCATAAGTCTAAGCCATGACAATGAATGAAGCAAAAATATTTTATTCATTCCTTTTAATTTAAGAATGCAATACCCACCAGTAAGACGTTTTCTTAAGGATGGCACAATAATAAAATAAAATTACGAAAAAAAAAAGGTGTTAAGCGTGATGCCTCAACAAAAAGAAGCTTGAGGCCCTTAACTTGTTTTAACAAAACAGAAAGGTATAATTGGACGGAAATCAAAAACTAGTTTTCAAACTATAATTCTAAACACAAGCAGGGTTGAAAAGTTATATTATATGATTAGGTTTTAAAACATTAACTGCTTCTTTACATTGTGTCAAAGATTTAAGCTGTCAAGTCAAAACATCTATTGATAGGACAAATTTAGGCTGGAAAACACAAATATGCTTTTCTTTAAAAGGTGTGCATTTCTAACATTGATGATCATTCCTACACAGTTTGTGAGACACTTAACTAAACATTTATTAACAAATAAGATGTTTGTAGATTTAATGCCACCTGGTCACATTTGGTGGCAACTCAGTTTGATTGTTTTATGGCACAAAGAACAGCACACCGGTCTTCCTAATTTTTCTGTTACATATGATGTGCTTAGTAAAAGCTTTTGTAAAAATTGAAATTTAAAAATTATAGATCGAATGAATGCTGGAATAAACAAATTTTTGAAATTGTTGAAATATTTGTTACAGTTTTTGGATCTGAGGATTATCCTAACACCAACAGTACAACTGGCGTGAGAAAGTTCTTATTTGTTTGTCATTTGTCTCTCATTACACCAAAATATCAAGATTCCTTCATCAATAAGATAATATTATTGCAATGCTTTTGATCAGTCATGAAACAGTTACTTGTGTCGGAGATGTGGGTGGAAAAAGAAACTCTGGAGAGCAACCTCCAACTTAAACATTTAGCAATTCAGCAGCTCAACTTCAAAGATGAGAGTGGAATTTGGTGGGATGATGGGTGGGTAACCATTTACACCATACGCATAGTCCGGAGAGCAGGTCAGCTTGGCCACCTGGCCGAGGCTCATCTGTGGAGGAGGTGAGGAGCAGATTACATAAGGTAATAACTTAGATAAAAAAAAAGAATGGTAGAAATCAATGCAACAGTGAAGAGACTTTTTAAGACAAAAAGTAATGGAGAAGACAGATGGTCATATCAGTTGTTCAGACACAGCAGTGCTACAGTGGTGGGTGGCTATTGATAGTTAGCAAGCTGTCTGCATATTTCAGGCTGCTGTCACAAAAGAACAGACGGCAGGAGCGGATGAATAAATGAGTTGACTTTTTTTGCTCCATCTGTGCTTAAACAGATTTATCATAGGAGTGTATATTTTATTAAAGTCTCTGCTACCAACAGTCAACAGCTCTACTGGGCAACCTGCATTGCCTCACAAGTGGTGCGACCATTGTAATTTTGTGGCTCCTTGTCATGCATGTGAGGATTCCTCCAGACAAGGAAAAATGTCTTGAGTAGTAAATCGGTATATAGCCCTTTAGAGTTCCCTCCATACCTGAGCCACACCCTCATCCCAAGCACGGATTACTTCATTAGCTCCGATTTTGAACTTGAAGGGGGAGGCCCGGTCCCTGGAGGAGTCGAACTTCTTACCATTTGTCAGCGTGCCTGTTCAAAAACAAAAACAAACCTTCTTTATTTTCGCACACAGTTTTCTACATAAGTGCTAAGAGTGTTTTAGTAGCACTATATGAACAGTGTGGTTGAGTGAATATACATTAGCCAGTACACACAAGTCGGCAATATGATAAATTCACGTCTATTCATTCAATATGAATGAGGCTGCAGCACCTGAATGGTTAGCTTTAGTAAGCCTAGCACGAGGACTGGGAATGAAACGAAACTGGGAATGACACGCTAGCCTGTCCAATTATTGTTTTTGTAACGTGGCAGTTGAACAAACGAGATACATCGTCTCGATTTGTAAGCAATCAAGTTTGCTGGTAACTGTTTTTTTTTGTTTACTTTGGACCGAGCCACATTAACTACTTCCCCCATTTCCTTTCTCTGTGCTAAGATAAGCTAAGCTAAACTAAGCTAAGCTAAGCTAAGCTAAGCCGAGGGCTTCATATTACCGCAGACACGAGTAGCATCGATCCTCCGTCTCTCCTCAAGAAAACTATACCATTTACCAAATGTGACAAAACAAGCTTAGTCACATAATTTAAATCGAGCTCAAGTTTATTTTTGTGTGGTTTATATTTACTAATTTTATATAAAGTGGAAGAATAATATTGCCATTTGGCAAATGACTCTTACCAACGTAATGCACGGTGACTGTCTGTCCCTTCTGCGGGAAAGTCTTCCCTGAAAGGCGAAATTGTCGGATATTATGGACACATTTGGCAAAGGAAACATATTCATGTATACGAGTTACATTTTTCATGAATTCTTACCATCTCCGGGTCTAATAGTCTCAACTTCCACTCCCATTGTTCTTCGAGCAGTCTTCCCTCACTCACTCACACTTCCTGGAGCACGAGCACTTGTGCGTTCAGTTACGTGCGACAGGATTGGCCCGTTCAGGAAAGGCGTTGAGTGTGTCATGTGGTCAAGAGGGGGTCGTCAAGCTCAGAGCCTCTGGCTGAATCGAGCGTCTAAAATGATAATTTAGTCTCATTTGTCCCTCAAGTTGGCTCTTTCTGATAATTACTCACACAGACACGGACACTTATCCAAACAGACAAGGAGACAGACATCGCTTTAAGCGACTAAAATACGACGGAAACCGGGGCGTTGTACGGGCGGGGGAAGGATCGTGAAAACTGCCTCACGAGGGCGCCAAAGAAGGGAGGACCGTAAATGATAGGAATCTCAAACAAGTTTAATGAGACATTTTTTGAAGTTTTAGGTTTCAACTATTATAAGGTGTGCAGTACTATTTGTTTGAAAAAAAAACACTTTTCTCGTATATTAAACAATAGTATAGCCTATCAGGGTCCATGCCCCCCTCCAAAAAGGTGCACATGGTTTAGTCCACTCCCACAATATACTCACTCTTTTGTCTGTGATTTATGGTTATTTGTGTTGTATTAGTTTAAAGTTTTAAATGAATCTAACATTTCATGTAGTCATAATAAATGACAACGTTTCTTAAGACTTTATGCTTGAAACATGAATTATATTTGAAGCTTCACTTAAAATTTAGAAAAGCACTTAACCAGGGTTTGTTATTGGAGAATTTATCTACACAGTACGAACAAATCACCTAGTTATAGATAGAAGTTTTAAGTTGGTGAGTTTTGTGTTCGTTTAATTATACACCCATTTTGGGAGGTACTTCTGTGTATGCGATGGCAGGTTGATTAGAAAGGAACAGCATTTGAGTTACTGTAAGAGTTTCACAGAAATCATGTTTTTTAAAATTAAGAGAAAAGTTTAAGTGTACGTTTGTATTCATAAAATAAAATGACAAGAATCTTTTTGAAATCTATGACTTTATTAACAATGTCAAAATAAACAAGAAACATTTTCTGACTGGTTAGTATAGGAGATATTGACTAACTACACAACTAACTTGTGCAGTTAGTTGATGCCCTCTAATCCAAAAACTGTAAAAGTATTTGTTAGTTGGTAACAAATACTGTACAAATGTTTTGCTGCATTAAAAAATTAGTTAAATGGAGAACTAGTTCTGCTTGTTCTACATCAACAACATAAAACTAGTTGCTTTTTTAAAACTCCATTTTATAATAGTTGTTTTCATCTTCAAAGTACAGTGGCACTTGGCAGTATTTTAGGGCAAGCTATAAGTATGTAAATGAATAATAATTAAGTTATCATTATTAAAAATAAATGCTTATCGATTCTTTACGATTTTACCTTCTAAGTGAACTGCCCATACATCCTTCTTTTTTTCTTAACCGATTGCAGCACTGACATAAATACTTTATCTTTTAAATAAGTAAATTACACCCCAGAATATATTCATAATTTACAGCTTGGTCGGTGTTGGGATTTTTTTTCATTGTAATTGATAATCTGGACTAAGCAAAAGATGAAACCATTTTGTCGTCACTTGTATGTGGTACCAAAACACGGGCTTGACCATCAGTATCCTGAAGGAAACAAATATATTTATTATATGAACTGTATGAATAATATATAATAATAATAATAACATCTTATGTTAACAAATTCTGCTTACTTACATTAGAAGCCCTCATAATGAAGTGGTTGAAATTTCCAGTACTAAAACCATCTCTCTTTTGATTGCTGAGACACCTGGGCGGACAAGATAAATCAGCATTCTTCAGTATTCCTGTTATCCATTGTGTAAATGATTTATTCAGTTAAACAACCGTGTACCTTATAGGCCTTTTGTAGAGAATGAAGACGAGGATGGCGATGAGGACTAAAACCAGCAGAGTCAGACCGACTCCCAGACCTACAGCCATGCCTGCAGACACAAAGAGACAAGACAGAAGGACAGCATTTGTCACCAACTCCTTTTGAATATTCAGCTCTTTGTACAAAACACTTCTCACTTGCACCAAGGCTTGAAATCTCTCCATTTTAACAATGTTAAAATAAAAAATTATCTGATTAGGTTGTTCCACTAATAATACTTCTTAACACTCCAGTGTGTAAGATCTAGGGGGATTTTGTTGTTCAATATGGCTGAAATGGAATATAGCATTCGTAGTTATGTTTTAATTGGTGTATAATCACCTAAAAATAAGATTCACTGTGCTTTAAATACCTCACAATAACCCTTTTTATTTACAGAAACCGTTGATCCTCTTCCATTGAATCTACCAAGTTGCACCACCATGTTTTTACAGTAGACAAGAATGGACAAACAAGACACCGGCTCAAAAGAGGGCCTTTCATGTTTTTCAGGAGTTTCACAATGACCACAAGTTCTCAAACAGGCTTCGAAGGTTAGGGTGAGGCAAGGGTATCTAGTTGGTTGCAGTTTGTAATCTCACCACTAGATGCCACTAAATCTACACACTGGACCTTTAAAGTATGAGACTGAGGACATTCTATATTTTCCAGTTAATCTCTCAAAAAGACCAAAACAAACAATACATAGTTTGCTTCTGAACAAATCTTTAAAAACACTAATGCAGTAGAACCTGGTTCTTTCTGACAGCTAAAGAATGATTGTCTGCTTTGTCTTAGTAGCTGTGGAGGGCTTCAGGTTACCATTGCCATCAACATGGGGGTTGATGGGGGGCTCTGAGGTGCAGGGGCCAGAAAGGATGTTGAGGTCATCAAGAGCAACTTTCCCACCTGAAAGCGTCCCCCTTTGATAAACAAACACAAACTGGGAACAACAAAAAAGAAGAGTTTAAATTCAGAGGAGACAAGTTAACACAGTTGTTATTGGTTAATAAGTACTTAAAAGTTATAAATACAGTCTACAAAATGTTGACGTTTTTGTGACTGACGCACTAAATTGACTTCATGTAGCTGTGGTATCAAGGTATTATTTTACCATTTAAGTTAGTTAGTTATTCAAATCTTTTATGAGCTCATAATTACCCAGAAGGATTCATTATGTTCAACCGACACATTGGCGCTTAGCCACTGGTCTCCTCTGTTTTCCTTCTCAGTCCACTTCAAAATTCCTTCTTGGTTGCCGCCACTATGCATTTTTCTACAAAACAGGACAGCACAAATTTGACCAGAAGCATTTAAAATGTAAATCAAAGCACAGTTCATGTTCATAATGTTGCTACTCCGCAGACATTAACAGTTAGTTACCTGTCATTTAAGCTAACCCTGAGAATCCCAACTTGGTCACCATGCATGTGATACCAGAATGTCAGGCAGTGACCTCTAGTGGTCGGGTGGAACACGTCACTGATCAGGAAGGACGTGTCTCCGGGCTCAATAGCTGAGGTGTCCACATAAAGATAGTTACCTAGTAAAAGCATGTCAAGATCACTGTCAAAAAATGACAGATTTTTTTTTTTATATTTAAATTTCATGCACTGATACAGAAAACATCACTTCAAACTAACAGCTGGTTTGCTGCACCAAAGCTACAGTCCAGGTCTGGTGAAGATGATCTTTGTCGATTTGGTCCTGTTTTATCTAACAGACCACCTAATAACCTGAGATCTGTCACAATTGCAACGGAGGAGGAAGAATTCAGATCCTTTAATTTAGTGTAAAATAAAAGGATGTAAGTTAATCAGGAAAATGTTTTTAAACATAGATGAGCATTTAGCAGCTTAAGAGCCACATATCTTGCTTAGGAGTTGATAGAGTCCAAAACAGAGCTTAAAGGAAAGTAAAAGTCACATATGTCGCATGTCAGGTTGCCTGGAACACATTTTCCGATCAAACCTTAGGAAAATACAATCATGATATAAAATAAGATAAAGGCCGTGAAGTTTCTGTAAGTTTCCATGAAGTAGATTTGATCACATTCACACACACACAGATCCCATGCACACACACACACACACACACACACACACACACACACATTCATATATATATATATGTATATATATGAATGCACATGTATAAATTATTACCATGTGCTGAGTTAGTGGTGTGATCAACACTGGGTGCTGTGTTGGGGTTTGTTGTGGCTCCGCTCCCAATAAGCCAGTCAGCCTGGTCGACTCCTCCCACATTGGTCCAGCTGCACATATTGCTCTCAAAGTTACACTGTCCAGGAGGAGGACACTGACTGTCCGTCAACTGAACGTCATCAAAAGCCATGTCTCCCTCCTGTGTGGGGCCAGACTTAACACCTTCCACCACGATCTGAAACACAAAGTTTGAGGAAATAAGAATAAAGTACAAATAGCACAAAATTGTTCTTACATACAGGATATGAGTGAATGTATTGGTCGTTGTATATCTCATTTCATCCGTGTTGGGCAGATCTGCGTGACTTACCCTGTAACGCAGAACCCGGGGCAGCAGTGAAGCATAGCCAAACCTCCATATTTGGCCCTGATCTCCTGTCTGAGAGAAAATCAGATCTTTCATGCCTTCTTCACTCTGCTGGTAGACGTTCAGCGTCCCCATCCCTCTGCCATACATGTGGTACCACAGCTGCACACAAGCTCCTTTGCCTGCAGGGCCAGTTAAAGGAAAACCAGATTAAATGTAATTCAATGACCTTTCACCCCTGTGGACTTTAACTGCTTTCAACTCAAGATATTTGTTTTGTATTCTAAAGAGACGCAGAGGTGAAATGTAACAAAGCATATTTATACAAGTACAGTACCGAAGTTAAAATTTGTAGTACTTGTGTTTTTTTACTTTACAGTTAGAGTCACTGTTAACATTACAAACTACAACTTTGTATTCAAAACATAAAGACCTAAATGATAAAATTTCATGATTTTAGTTTCTCAAACGTGATGACTTGTTTCTGTTTTTTTTAGTAGAAAAGTCTCAGCAAAAAATACTAGCAGTATCTTCAATCAATGCACTGTAAATGAAATAAACAAAAAAGCTAGTTTATTGGGCAAAGAAAGACTGTCCTAAATTAGACGTCTTTGAAGACATGTCACTGATCTTCCTGAAATTTTTTGGCGCGGTTTGTCTGCCTCTTCTCAGTTCATTTGTTGTACTTTCTTGCTAAATGATGTAAATACAGAGGAAACAATCAGAGCCCGTCTCTGGCAGCATGATGTTGACCTCAGCTTGTAAATCCCAAAGGAGACAGTGAAGAGCACACTGCTGTCTGTCTCACCTGCAGGGTACAGTGGTGAAGACATGGCAGCCGTCTGGCCTGCGTGGTCTGAAAGAGAGGACGGGATGTAGAAGTAATGGCCTGCTGGTGTGTTGGTGGTATGGTCTGTATCTGGCCCAGTGTTGGGGTTAGGGGTGGAGCCCGACTGTCTGATCCAGTCGAAGTCATCGGTGGTTTCCTGCTGCCAGTTACAGCTTCCCTCCTCAAAGTTACAAAAATCTGCAATAACATGTAATGGAAAACATCACAAAAAGAACAAGGTACAAGCTTTTTAACACAAGAGAATCAAGCCAGATGTAAAACAGGAGCTTTTCATGAGGTTGCATAAAGTTCTTTTACATTTGTTTTTCTGTTTCCTATTTTCTTTTAGGACCTTGAAAGCCCCTGGGATGCGATTATAATTAGTGTTTAAAATGATCTTTGACAATTTCTTATCCTGTTTTACTCAAGAGCATCTTATCTGCATGATGCTCATATACAGTAAATACTTTATGAACTCTGTGAATTAATAAAGCTCTTCTCCTCTGCCTGATTTCCCCCTACTTTCTTGTTTTCTTGTATCAGTTCGGAAGATCTTTTTTGCACTGCACTTTCAAGAAGTTATGACATCCTATGATAATATTTGAAAAATGGAAAGAACAAAAAGACCAAATCTGTAAGTGTTTCTCATCCTATCATACTTTCTAGTCAGCATTTCCTTTAAGTGTAGGACTACAGCATAAGATACTGAGACATCTTTATTGCCAAAGATTTAATCCAGGAAAGGACAGAGAGAGATAACACTTCTATTTCACTGCCATTTGAGAGGATGTGGGTAAGAGGATATGATTCACTGGGGATGGACAGTAGCTCTTGAAAATCCGCCCTTACTCCCTCTTTTCTAGTTATTCTGCCCAGTCTTTCACTTGAAAATTGATTACCAGCTAAATCACATTAACATAGTCAGCAAAGCCGAGTTTTTGTTTCCAGTGATCTCCTACAGTTTAAGTCTCATTACCAGAGGTAGGACATGGTCCACTGATAAAGGAGATGTCATCAATGGCTATGTCTCCTGCCTCTCCTCCAACTGTGGCCTCCAGGATCACCTGGTGGACTTCCTGCAGGGTCACATGGATCTGCACCAGCTGCCACTCATCCCCCTGATTTCCTGACTTTTGCCATACCTACAGGAAAGACAGGAGGCTGATTCACTTGTCACAATGAGGATGTGAGGAAGTTTTTGCAACACCGTGGTATGCGCTGAAACTGTGCAGCTTGCACTCAGTATACAATGCATTAATGTTATTTTGCAATCAGCATTTCACAACTGTGTGAAACATATAATAACAGAAAAAAAACACAGTGGGAACAGCCAGAAATATTTCTCAATCAACCTCAAACCCACTTTTCTAACACTGTAGTAAAGGGAAGTAATGTGTCCAGACTCTGTACAAAAACAACAAAGTGGCCTTCTCTAACCTCTGTTATCTCTCTGCTTGATAAAACATATAATTAAATACGTCCATGCAAGTTTTACCACTGTTTTCTTCATGGGGTCTGTTGCTTGTAGATTCATCCTCAAAGTACCTATAGTGGCTCCATACATGTGGGTCCAGAAAGTGAAACAATATCCCTTTTCACCAGCAGGTGGCAACAGTGGAGATTTCAGTTGGGCCACATTTCCCTTTACACTTGGTAACGAACTCTTGATGTAAAGGTATTTCCCTGTAAAATAAAATAAATCAAACAGTAGTTTTAAACCTTGTTGTCTTTGACCAGTTGACACAAATTAATTAAATCTTTTGTCACATGTTGTTCATGTGCATGAGCTGTGGTGAGTTTTTAAGGAAAGGGTGATTTTCTTTTCAGGCCCGAAAAGGTGAATGCATACACTGTTTCACAAAGAACTTAAGATGAAAGAAAAGATTTTGAAAAGTTCAAAATTTTCTTGAACCTGACACTGGTCATCATCATCATACGATTCGTCAGATTCATTGTCTGACCCCTTTGGGTGCCCCTGTTGAGCTGGAATAACTGCCATTCAAAATTGTTTTTATTAATGTTTGGTAAATAATTCTGTAAAGTCAAGGTGTGTTTGTCACACATCCACTTTCGATGAAACTGTGTGAACAAAAAGTTGAATTCATTGGAAACAAAACTTTCAAATCGTTACGCTCTGAGTTTTTTCTGCAACGCCTTACTTGATCTGACCTGGTATGACCAGTGTGCCAGTGACCGACATTAATGAGTCATTTTTCTGCCTTAATGACTCTTCTCTTCTTCTGAATGTTCTAATGTGACAGCAGTTCCAGTAATGGTCACTTGTGGTCTGCTAGAGTTGCAGAAAATTGCCTTAACTGTAAATTAACCAATGTAACAATGTTTTTTTTTTTACTTTTGCGTAATCCATAAGTGCACAACACAACTGTGTAATTATTTGTACATGTTTTTGAAGACAGTCAGATTAAAAGTGACCTTTGCCAGTAGTGTGGTCTCCTGCTGGCCCAGTGTTAGGGGTTTCAGTTGGACCAGACCTGCTGAGCCAGTCCAGCTCATCTGCAGCCCCTTGCACCCAAACACACAGACTGTCTTCAAAAGAACAGCCGCAGGCGGACAGAGCTGAGGAGTGAAAAACAAATTTAAAATGAGCAAATCTTCCTTCAAATTGCTCTTTGTGCAAGTTTAACAGAGAAGAAAACTAATGAGGCATACCACTGTAACTCATTAACAATAAATTTACATGCAGTGTTGTACATACCTGGTGGCTGATAGGATTTTTCACAGTTCAGAAAAAAGATATCATCCACAGCACTGGAGTCTGTCAGGGTCCCTTTATTTGCGCTACTGAACCAAACCTAGAAAATCAGAAATGATTAAAATCATGCTTTTGAACTGTAAGTGACTGCAACAAAGGAATGAATATGGATATAAAAACAGGAGCATGCATAATGTTTTTTTATCACAGTTAGTAACAGCACATAAGAAAGATTTTGAATACTAAAATTGCTGTATTAGGCAACATCTTTTAACTGTAAAAAATGGAATAATTAACATATTTTGCAATACAAGAAAACTGTAGGTCTCCTTTATTGGGATAACAACCCTGACTCAAAAAAGTTGGGATGCTGTGCTTAACATTAAAATAGAAGTTGTGATGTCTTTTTGATCCTTTTTGACATATACTAAAACCAGTACAAACAGGTGGTAACAGGTGATAGTATCACAATCTGATATGAAAAAGGCATCTTCAAAAGGCTCAGCTGCTTACAAGCAAGGATGGGGTGATGTTATCTACTTTAAAAAGAGGATACTATGAGTTGGGTTCAGACACATTTTGTAAAAAATGTTGCCAGTTAACAGTTCATTTGCAGTTGATTTTTTATATTTGCAACAGCATCCTATCTTTTCTTTTTTTGTTAAGTGTAACTGTTTGACTGCTCTGTGGATACTCGAGCTGCACCTTGTAAGGTTGCTGATGCAGACCCAGAGGCAAATACTCTGGAATCCAATCAGAGACTGTGTTGTGACTGCGTGACCACAGGATTGCTTCACTCCCCTCAGCTTGCTGCATAAGCACTCTGAGTGACCCAGCACTTTCTGCGGTGATGTGGAAGTGAAACCTGAGTTTAGGAAAGAAGGAAGGAAGGAGAGGAGAGTTTCAGATTGAGAGGAGAGATGCACAGTAGAAAGACAGAGGCGGCGGGAAGCATTGAGCAATTCATATTCTAAATATTCATACAAGTATCAAAACAAAACATTTCACATAAATTAGTTGTGATATTAAGAGACGTGTGGCCTTGACTTCATTGCTACTTACATAATCTGGCAGTAGGGGGATGAAGGGGGGAGTTGGGGACTCTGGAGTCGGGCCTCAGTCCGTGTGGACCCATGACTGGAATTTACTCTCATGTAGTAGCCTGAAAATCAAGAAAAAATTGCTAAATCAACAACTCTTAAACATGCTGATTCGACTCCTGAGGATAGAGTGTAGTTATGATGATTTTCAGAGTCATTTAACGTGTTATCTCTGAATTCCTGAGCTGTAGGTCCATAAAATTAACAACCTCTTAAACCACTTAAAAGCCACTAAAGTCACCTGTGTTCGTGGTGTGATCAGTGGGCGGCTTGGTGTTACTACTGGCTTTCTGTCTCTGCCACCTGCTCTGTCCAACACTGGTGTCAGTCCATTGGCACTGGTCACTCTCAAATGTGCACAGACCTGAAAGTTTAAGGCAAAGCATGAATAACACTGCTGAGAATAAAGGGGGGTGATCAGTGGTTAATGAATCACAAGTTTCTGAGAAGCCAATGTTTTTCAGTTTTTGTGCAGCCGTTCAACTTAATGTATGAAATTCAATTGAACCTGACATGTAACGCAGTAAAGCAATACAGTAACAATATTTGTACAACATGAGCTGTGCAATCAACTGTCATATCTTTGCAGAGAGCAGCAAATAGAGAAGCAGTGAAGCTGAGAAAACAGGGTGGTGATTAACTGTTTTATAAATACAAGGATTTAAAAGCCATAATTGGTTTCTTTTAATGTTTTACTTTTTCCCCAAATCATTGCGTAGAACCTACATATGGCACTCTGCCCTTATCACACTATCAACATTTCCAGTCCGTTTGACAGGGTTGTTTTAGCAAATTTACTTTATTTTTAAAGTTAAAGATGACAGGATTAAAATGTATCGCTGTTCTTTTTCTGTCTGTCCTGTTTTTTGTGGAAACTAATATATTAAGCTAATTCAAACTGTTTATTTAATATAATATCATAACCAAACAGAGTCAAAAGCTGGAATGGCAGTTAGAGCAGCTGAGACAGTTAGCTTTAGCAGGAGTCTAACCAGGTTTTACATGGATACAGTGAATGCAACATGAAGCTCACCGCAGTCATCCTCATCCTCCCCGTGAGGGCAGTCTGGATGATAATCACACTGTAAGGCTGCCAGAATACACACTTTTCCAGCTGACCGCCAACAGAAAAACTCATCATCCTGCATGATCAAACAAAAAGGAAAATATCTTTTATTTTCAACAAGTTTACAAAGTTATTTAATTTAATGTTAAATACAACTGCTTTCCTATTTTCATTAGCCGTTTATGATAAGTAGCTTACCTGACAGGTGTGGGTTGGAGGGGTTTGTGTAGCTGTGGTTGTGGGGGTTTGTGTAGCTGTAGTTGTGGATGTTTGTGTGGTTGTGGTTGGGAGTGTTGCTGAAGTCTTGGGTGTGTTAGAGGATGTAGTTGGTGCAGAGGTGGTTGATGGGTCGGGCAATTGGTTGTTGTTGGGATCAAATTTACACTCCTTGGAGAATGAAATGTCATCCAGCCCAATGAGTCCTCCAGGATCACCATCTCTTTCATATCTGAAGACAATCTGAGGGGAAAAATTTGGGCCTTATGCTACTTTTTTCTTCTGTTTCTGACATAATAACAAGCTTAACTGGCCCAATGTTCATATTACAAATGTGATTAGCTTAAATAAATTAAGTCAACAATTGTGATTAAGTGATTAAGTTAACTATTTGAGAAAATTACGATTGACTGAAGCCTGTATTTGTCTTTTGTCTTTGTCCTCACTGACCTTGCTCTTGTCTGAGGAGGAGAACATGACCTCTGCTCTCTGCCAGCTGTAACTCTGCGAGTCTTTGCTGAGCCATAACACAGCGTCATTACTCCCAGACCTGAGTGTCCTGGACCGCGCTGTCAGTTTAGCTGCAGCATCATCCAGACTGAAGTAGAAGAATCTCATCTACATGGATACAGTAAGAGTCACAATAATGAAATAACATAATGAAAAAAAAGTGGTGATGAACTTTGAAAAAAGACAGACTCTCTTCCTTTTTATCTACATATGCTGATAAGCTTAACAGTCTGATGAACTTTGATCAACTTGCAACCATGTTTAATAATGTTGTACTCAGACATTAGCATGTGGCAGATAATAAAAGATAAATCCACATAGCAGCAATGTACCACTGCAATCATACTGCAATTTCCTTTAAGGCGTATGTTATGGGGTTATAAAACATGAGAGCTGTGTGGTTTCAGGGACGGAAATGATGTGTTATCACTTGTGTCAAGATTGAAACATTACAACACCTATTATATGAATTCCTATTAAATTTGGTAAAGATGTTTGTGTTCCCTTCAGCATTGTTGTAATAACTTTGCAGATCCCTTAACTTTAGATCCAACATGTTGTAAAAATTGAATCTAAAACTTTATTTGAAGACCAAACACAGAGAAAATAAAGACATTCAAATCAGTCTTTTCTATATTGTGTGAGGTGCTTATTAGCAAATCTTAGGATGCCAGTATGATAAGATGGTAAGCTTTGTAAACACTGCCTACTAATAATCAGCAAGTTAGCACTGTCATTGTGAGCATGTCAGTATGCCGACATTAGCACTTAGCTCAAAGCTCAAAGCTCCACGATGCAAATGAATGGTCACATGGCTGGAGACTCTAAATAAACTTCAAAGTTTGGGTCACCCATCTTGCCTTGTATATATTAGGTCTGTCTTCTGTGAGAGGAGTCTAAAACAGCACACAGTATTTGCATTGATGTTTACTCACAGTGCAGTTAGAGCTGGGTAGTAATGTTTTGGAGAGAATCTCTGAAGTCTGGCCTTTCTCAGTACCAGGGATGGCGTAGTGACCTTTGTAGTGAAATAATGCAGTTTAGCATTCAGCAGCATTACTGATACAGCAGAACCTTTACAAGACGACGCCAACCATCGAGCAAGTAAAGTCATTGAGAGTCAAGAGTCAAGAATCATTTAAATGTCAGACAGCTCAGAAGGTTAAATACCTGCAGCAGAGTTTTTGGTGTGATCCCTGTGAGGTCCATGTTTGGGCCAGGCTTCCTGTCCTTTAGAAAGGGTCCACCCAGCTCCAGGTGAGTCCACATCAGTTTTCTCCCAGAAACACAGGCCTTGTTCAAAGCTGCAGCGCTCCACAACACCATGTTGTTCTACATTATTGTTATCAACAGGTAAAAAAGAGTGTGAGGTAGACAAGTTAAAAACTACTGACCAAGATAAAAAACTGTAAATGTCTAGGGATGCAACTAGTTCTTTTTATCATTGATAATCTGATCAATTGTTTGGTTCATAAAACATCAGAAAACAATGAAAAATGCAATCATAGTTTTGTACAGCCCAAAAAGACATCATTAAATTTCTTTCTTGTTAACAGTCCAAACCCCAAAGTTACTCAATCTACTCTTATGTAAGACAGGCAAAAGCATCAAATGTCACATCTAAGCTGCTGAAACCAGCAGATGTTTAGCATTTCTGCTTGGAAAACTGCCAAAAATATTTATATCATATACTATTTTATTTTGATGAATGCAAGTCAGATCATGCAATCACATAAAGACACATCAGGAATGATATTAATTAACATTAGAAAAGGAGTTTTAAACTTTCATTATTAATGCTAATGAATATAAAAATAGCTTTTTCTTACCCAATATCAAAAACTCTAAATGTACCAAGCCTTTTATAGAGAAATTATGAAACAATGTTCAGGAATAGGGGAAGTACACATGGAGCGCCTGTCCAGTGTGCAGGGACTTTACATATATGAGTGAACTGTACATTGTGTAACAGTGTGTTCAGTATTAAAGCATTCAACATTTGTAATATCTCACCACAGTTGTTCTCATCAGACCAATCCCCACAGTCATCACTGAAGTCACACACTCGGTTCTGCTCCACACACACACTATTGTTGCACTGGAACATATTCTCTGGACAGACAGGCTGAGGGTCTGCGGAAGAGAACAAATAAAAATATTTCATGGGTGTAAATCAGATGAAAAAAAGAGAGGACAGCTGAAAAAAACATTGTGGAGTGTGAAGGTTGAACAGCTAGCTTACCAGGCAGGGTGCAGTTGATGAAATCTATGTCATCAATGGCAACGTGTCCAGGATTGATGAAGGCCCTGCAGGCATCAAACAGGACGGTGAAGTCCCGAGGCATTCGACCAACTGTTACCTCACCGTGACGCCACACATTTTCATGGTTACCAGAGAGCCACAACAGCGTGGTGGTCCTGGAATCCTCCTTTAGCACCACGTTTAGCTCATCAGTGTCTATAAGGAGTTCAAGTTTGCATGCAGAAACACTGATGCTGACTCACATACAAACGTGTCTTTAATGGCTGCATCTATACACTTGATTATGCAAAAAAAAAAAACATACCATTTCCAAACATGTTGTAGTAGAAGTGTAGTGTGCAGGTGGCGCTGGTCTGTTTCATGGTAGGACTTTGCAGGGCAGCAGGACTTATCCGTTCTCCTTGGTTAGGCCTCACTGCCATGTACCAACCTGGAGGAATCAGATAAGAAGGCCATAGGAACCCAAAGCCTTAATATTTTCAATGCATAATAAACAATTTAAAACAATGCACAATATAATGAAACAACTACACTGTACAGAGAGATAAAGTGGTGGCCAGGGGTTTTATTACAATGGAAGAAAATTGTTAACGCAGCTTAAACACCTCTTTAATACTTAGTGGAAATGGAGCTTTGTATGCAATGCTGGGAGTGATAAGATGTTCTTCGTGCTGTTTTCCTGTTGTGCCCTTGGGGACTTATAATTTTCATTGGAGATGCATCATAATTCCTAGATTTATTCTGTTTTTTTAATGACTGTTTTTAGAATTTTAGGCAACATAAGGACATCAGGGCTACCAAATAAAATTTTGCATTACATATTTAGGTGCAATGGCAGATGACCTATAAGCATAAAACAACAATAAACAAGAGAAGTGTAGAATTTATGTTTAGCATAAGCTTTAACATCTAGGAACCCAAATCCTGAACAAAACAAAAACAGGGCTGTAGAAACTGTGGCTAATACTACCCACAGACAGCATCATGTTACCATACTTTTGTAAAAGGGGAAACACAAGAGAAATTTCACTTCCATATTCAGCCTCATATTTGGCAGAGATCTCATTTTTATATCCAAAACATCTCTTAAGATCAGAAGTAATGATAAAAACTGTCCAAAAGAACTGGCTAAGAGTGAGAGGAATTTAGTTATTCTTAGAATGGAAGCAAGCCAGACTTGTACACAGTACACAGATAATGTTTGCTTCCATGTTCAGTTGATTCAAGTGAAACAGCAACGATCTTTGTAAACCCCTTTGCTCTGAATTTAATTGCTGTCTGTAGCATGGATTTAAATCTCCACAGTCTGAGACAGTTCGTTTGTTCAGACAATCTACCATATTGTAAATATAGGTAGCATAGGAGGGGTTAGTGTGCGGCCTCACCCAGTTCAGTACCCAGTGTGTTGTCCACAGAGGGCTCAGTGTTTGCAGAAGCATTCCTTCCTCTCGTCCACTGACACTGGCCGACACTGATGTCCTCCCAGCCACATGTGCCATTTTCAAATGAACAACCCACAAATCCCAAACTTGTTTCATTTACTATAAAAACAAAAAAAATAATTTATTTTTATTTAATAAACAGCAAAAATATTTTTAGTAATAAACCACAAGAACTACAAAGGTACCCTGGCAAGGTCCTGGTGTGACACTGATGTCATCAACAGCAATGAATCCACTGTTGCTGGCATCTGCTTCGATCAGCAGCTGAACATGAGGTCATTGAGAGAATCAGTGAGTGTCATCAATAAAATTTCCACTCTTTCTATCATTATACTTTGGGTTTAGGTTACCTGAAAAGGTGTGTTCCTCTCCACAGACTGAGAGAACCTGGTCCACTCGTGTCCACTGCTGGTACTGTTGAACATGAGAACCTCCTCTGATGGCCCCGAATGCATGTACACCTTCAATGTGCTCAAGTCACTGAGAGACAGCAAAGTTAGTTTAACAAAGCATTTGTTCTCTTCACAAAATCAATACTCTCCAAAGAAAGTATTTATTTTGCAAAAGAAATATCCTGGAGCTTGATACAAACTTTGTCTTTATTGTGTTGATTCTATTTTCAGCCCTTGATGGGATGAAACTTTTTTTTTATGCTAAAAAATGAACCTCTGGTTTTTCATACAACAGATCT
This sequence comes from Acanthurus leucopareius, assembly GCA_029814765.1. Taxonomy (NCBI): domain Eukaryota; kingdom Metazoa; phylum Chordata; class Actinopteri; order Acanthuriformes; family Acanthuridae; genus Acanthurus; species Acanthurus leucopareius. The sequence goes on along the minus strand of JAQMCX010000009.1, from coordinate 6,633,829 downwards.
GTGTAAATGTTACACTCTGGCACAAAATACTCAGTCTTGCACAAAGAGGGGCAGGTGATTCATGTCCGAATGACATTTGTGCAAACTTCCTGAGGAAGTCAATGAGGAAACTCAACAGGATGAAGTGCATCCCCCCCTTCTTTTGTCATATACTGTACAGTGTGGAAAGATGCTGCTTTTTAACTTTCTTTTGCTGACCTGCTGTCTATGTGATACCAGACGGTGAGGCAGGAGATGGAGTTTGTAAGATGGATCCATTCTGACAGTATCTGTGCTGGACTTGTGTAATTCTGGTGCAGTGATGAGCTCAACAAGAACCCACCTGAAGGTAGAATTGAGAAAAAAACAACAACATAAAATTAAAAAATTAAAATATAAAAGGCAGTGCAAACAGTACGTTGAGAATGCTTCTGCAAAACTCTGAGCACAGCAGGAGCATCTCGAGAGAAAGATGAATTAACCTTTGAGCGGACACTGTGAGGAGGGAGGAGGTAAAGTCAGCAAGTCCATAAGTCAGGGATAAAAAAAGAAGTAAAAGAATAACTGACTCTAAGTTAAACAGCAACTTCAGTGGCTCATACTTATAGCAGACTGCAACAGTAACAGTTGTTGATCTAATATGACAGCAAATTTTAAATATTTTTCTTAATTACTTTTTAAAACATCAAACAAAGAAAAAAACTATAACAGTCAAATATTAAGAATTTGAGATTTAAGATATGTGAATGGAGGTTTTAGGTTTTATTTTTATAGTTATGAGTAAGACTGATTTACATGGCTTGTTGTGGTTATAGCTATCTTAACCTTTACACGAACATTGCACACAGAGCTGTATTTAAAAAAAAAGGCAAACAAGCGTTGATAAGTTGATAAGTTATTGTCTTATCAAGTTTTTATCTTGAATGCACTAGCAAGCAATAACTTTCTTGCACATCCGGCAGATATGGGGCAATATTAGCATGTGCAGCCATGTTTCTGGTCACTTGACCAATTGTTGGAGCGCAAAGCTGATAAGATGGTCAATAATGATGGACAGTAAATTCTCTGTAGTGCTGAAAGAAGCTGCATAGTTGGGCATTAATCCTTTGTGGGCTTGTCAGTACCTCAATAACAATCGTTAAAGAATCTTGCAGGATTTGAATGTGGAAATCCATTTGTTTTTGTTATTGCGGTTAATATTGAAAAACAATCAATGTCACTAATCAGAGCTTTCTAACTAATTTACTACTTTTACCCCTTGTTAAGATTGATTTGTTCTTTTCCAAAGATCCTCAAGATGTGCAAAGATTTGTACTGCAGGTGCGTGTTCAAATTTATGTCATTATACTGGGGTGAATCTGTGGTCATACCATGTGGGGTCTGAGTTGTGTGGTCTGTCGGTGGACCCAGGAAGCCTCCATTGGCCAGCACCCATCCATGTCCATCTTCTTTGAGGATGTTGACCCAGTTGCACTGTCCAGACTCAAAGTCACAGTTTCCTGGAGGACTGCAAGCCCCATTCTTCACAGAAATATCATCTAACTTCACTTTAGAGTCCGCCTTAAACCCCACCTGGTAAAGCAGATTAATTGTTTTCTAAGAAGTGGCAGTGTAGAAATGACCGAACAACACAGTATGCAGTTCAGAGTCTTTCTATTAAAAAAATACATTTGATGGGCAGAGAATCTGAGGAAAGGTATCTCTGTAAAAACCAGCTTACGCGAAATTTGACAGGTGAGGACACAGTAACTTCTGCCACCTCCCAGCCTGAAGAGGGTGCTTCGGATCGTTGCCAAAGTGCCTCAACCTGCTCCTCATTCTGTAGCATGTGCACAGAAAGGCCACTAGAAGACCCTGCAGGTAACCAGTACCTGAACAAATACAGAAGATAAACATCTGTCTGCAACAGACAACAGTGTATACATGTGTGTAACAGCAGCACTGGACTCACCAGAAGCGCACACATATCTCTGTGGCTGGGTTTAACTCAGGTGTGAGCAGCTGAGCAACTTCAGTCTGTGTAGAGCTTGAGACCATCACAGTCAAGTAGAAACCTACAGCCAGGAGAGAGTTAGAACTGCTTTTAAATGCAGTTGTTCTTTCATCGGTTAAGATTATGACCAATGTTTGTGATAATTTTTCTCTCTGTAGATTCTGCTTTCAAGTGACATTTATACTTTTCCACTTCCCTTAAAATCTGTCAGCATCTACAGTGCATGTATTATGAACTGATTAAATTATTAGAATTCCTAATAAAGGGTACAATGCTACATGCAAATTGCTGGGGGGGTGGTGTGTGTTAGCGTGTTGTGTGTGAGTGTACTTGTTTTAAGTATTACTATGACCCTTTGCATGCTACAAATTACAACATCAACTTTATGAAGATGCTAGGTTGTAGCTGAAGAGCAAGAATATTACAAGGAACAGGATAATCTAATTTTTTCCCTGATTATCATCATGCAACCCCTCAGAGTAATATTTTGACCCAGCTTTTAATATCATAGAGTCCTGGTTTGGCTGGTACTTTCATCTAGTTGTGGAAAGATAATTTTTAATAAAATATCTCATCAGCATGGTGTTAGTTAGTACAGTTTTCCACTTACCATTCTTCGTCCCATATGTGTGATCCACCTCATTTTTTGAGCCTTTTTCACGAACCCAGCGACCCATGTGGCTGACATCGTTCTCAAAGTCACACAAGCTGGACTCAAACCCACACACATCTAAAATGTAGCGAAAAAACATTAAGTATGTTTTAACTTACTGTGGGCATTAGGCAATGGTAGCTCTGTGTTTACATACTGTGATCACTGCAAGCCCCCTCTCTCACTGTGATGTCATCGATGGCGATGAATCCTTTACTGCTGGCATTTCTATGGCCAGTGAACATCACCTGTAGAAGAGGGTGGAATACATATTTAATTTTTTTATTTATTCATTTATCATTAAAGCATTTTTTAAAAGTTTTTTGTATATATATATATTTTTGTAAAACTACTTTTGTTTCTGTATTCTTGCTTAATCAAGATCCTAAAAGATGAAATAAATAAAGCACATTTGCAGATAAATCAGCAAACACAAGCTTACAGCATGTAAAAATAATTACAATTATTAACAGGATATTTTGGTGAAAAAATGATACATTTGTGATTTTAGCTCAAATGCCACATTGCATCGTTCATTTTTAAAGTTAAATATTTAGCTGCTTTAAAATATATAAACAGTTAATTTAAAAACAAATTATTGGGATCCATATGTTTGTTTATGATTTTTTTATGTTCAAAATATAGTTATCATATCTTTAAAATGTAACATTCTAACTAGGCTAGAAGCCTAAAAATTTCAGCACTGGTTGAACTTTATTATACGGAAGCCCTAAGTGGACATGGTTTAATTTTTTTTTTACAAGCCGTTTTCTCGAGATAACAAGATAATATCTCGTTATCTCGAGAAAACAAAGTTCATTTTCTCGAGATAACGAGATAAACGGCTTGTAAAAAAAAAAATTAAATAATGTCCGCTTAGGGCTTCCATATTATTACAAACATAAACATGTGGTTGAGTTTAAATTTACCCGGCTCATATCATTCATGCTGATGGTTACTTGTGCATTAATCCACTCTGGATTCTGGGTCCCTCGGCGAGTCCAGACTAACTCCTCAAATGATTTCTAAAAGAGAAAAGTAAGTAAATTTAGTTTAAAAGAAAAGCAATAAAAGGCTTTGAGAGAAGGCTTAAAGTGTGAACCAGGGTACATACTGTTTCAACCAGCAGATCCAGTGTGGATACTGAAGGTCCAAGCATGTAATACCAGAATCCTACACAGATAAGTGATGAAGGGCTGATGACAGGAACAGAGATAACTGCCCTCTCCCCATCATTGGATCCAGATCCATTCAACAGGATGAAGAAACCTTCACAGACAAATAAATAAACATGCTGCCAGAAAAATCACTGAACACAACAGGATGCTGGGAAAAAAGGCGTGAGTTCCATTCAGCTGAAATCTTAGTGTTCAATGGTTTAAAAAACTACAGAAACCAATTTTATTTGTAACATCACTTGTTGCTATTTTACTTCAGTATTCATGATTGCAGCTGATAAAAAGTCTAAAAAAATGTGTGAAATAAACATTTTATTTTCCAAGATCAAAGGCAATGCATTCAAAATTCTTGTATTGCCAAGAAACTTTTGAAAACACAAAGTATTTCATTTACAGTGATATAAAACAAACACTCTTCAGAACTTGAACGAAACAAGAACACTGCTCGCACCAGTACAAACTGTGCAATGATCACATGACTGAGTTTTTACAGCCCCACTTACACTGCTTATGTTTCAGGCCACTTTTCCAACTTTATTTACAGTATTGGGAAATATTTCTAGTATTTGTGCTATATTATTTTCAACCATAGTCAATACCTTGATTGTTTTTAACAGTGTGATCATACTGGGGTCCATCCCATGGCTGGTCCCCTTCAAGCCCCCGAGTGAGAGTCCAGTTCAAATCATCACCGACATCCTCGACCCAACTACATAGACCTGTTTTACAAGACACAATTTTAAATTTTAACATACTGTATATGAAACAGTGGTAACAGGATTAACAGACAAATAATTAAATCATTATAATTAATACTTATAAGCATCCAAATGACCAAATGCAAATACTACTCAACTGACTTGAGGTGAAACTCAACTATCCACAGAGACAAAAGGGAGTTAACTTAAAAAGATAAAGTACTACAGTGAGTAATGAAAGGAGTCTGTATTACTGCTACTGAGGGTAAAAAATAAAAATGCCAAAGTACCTCCACTTGTTTATTTAGTCATCGAGCCACACAGGTTTTGAATCTGACTGCTCATAATATCACAATAGCTAAAGCTGATTCAAAGAAAAACACAGCATGCATGCATGAGAGAGGAGCATCGCTTAAGTCAAACACATTAGATTTAGCTGAGTGTTTCCTTTTGCCACCTTGAGTGAGGCTCTTAAAAATGACTGATTATCTTATCAGCTAAATAACAAGCTATTACTTGCAATCATCATGCATATAATCAATTAAACATTTTCGTTAAAGTTTTTTTTAAAGGATTTTTCCTGAGTGCAAAACAAATTGTCAACCTTGTTCAAAAGTGCAGTCCATGGTGGAGGCAGCAGCAGTGGTGGTTGTGGTGGCAGGCTCTGGGGTGGTGGTTGGGATAATGTAATTGCAAGGCCTGTCCCTGATGATGTGAATGTCATCCAAGGCTAAGCTTTGTTCTACTGAACCGGGACAGCTGGCTTGTAAAATAATCTGTGAAAAAAGATCACAATTTATATAGAAGTGCGCTCTGGTTTATGCAGGAGAATTATTTATCAAGGCAAAATTACTGTGAGAAATGGCACCTGGTGAGGCCCTGATGCATTGAAGTCCACTCGGTTTTGGATCCATGTGCGATTCATATATCCACGATGAACCCACACAGGACGTAGACCAGCAGTCTCCTTCACAAACACTGTCAGTGTGATGTCTGAAGCTGGAAGCACCAAAGCTCTTCATCAAATTTATGGACATGAGGATGATTATGAGGATGTTTCTCCTTTTTAATGATTCAATCAAGTCGGTGTATAATTCTTATAGGACAATTAAATCTGTAATTACACATGCACCTGCTGGTTTTTACTTCTTTCATGTCTTTATGTACTGCGTAACTTTATTTGTATTGTGGGACACACTCCATTAAATTTTAACAGATATAAACAATTTATTTGGTCATAATATTAGGACATATTATATATGGATCCTCAGAGTTACCTCATTTAGATTCTAATCAATTTTCTATATTTATTTTTAATCAAGTGCATATTCAGTTTTGTATTTCCTCTTACTGTATATTTATTGAAGAGTTTTCCTTTTTTTTAATGTGGGTGTTTTATGTTTTAACCAGTAAAAATAAAAGCCCTTTTCAGACAGCCATTTTTAAGGTGGGAATATTGTTCCTTAAGGAGCTGCATCATTCTATGACCAAGTTATTAGGTGGAATAAGGGATCTTGTTGTTCTGCCTCTGAGCTGGCAAGGGAGGTAAGTAACAAAGCAGAATCAATGTCTGTATAAAAAGCTGAAATTTGGCAGAATTGTGAATACGTTGGTGTCTGGACTAAAGATGGCTGCAGTTCTTAAATCTTTTTCAAAAAATTGTCATGTTTTTATATGAACTAAACTTCAAATTAAGATTTAAATGGATGTAACATAAATATAAAAACAATGGCTTTTCAACCAGATTTAAACAAATGTACGTAATGGTGGCAGCTTATAAATACAGTAGAAAAGACGGCACTCACCACTGCTTGACCATCCACTGGTGTAGTGCCAAATCTCCAGGCAAGCTTGGTTTACTGCCTCCATCATTTCACTCTCCAGCTGTGCAATTTCCTCCTTTTTATCAGACTTAAAATGCATGAAGAATGAAAAGTGGCCTACAGAGAAAAATACACCTTAATTATCCTGGTGAATTATTTTCCTGCAGTGCGGAGCTACTGTAGATATAGTTACAACACTCTCAGTGTAACACTGTCCCTTTGTTTTTCTAACTCTCTAACAAGGCAACACTGTCCAAGGATAACACAAAAAAGGAATTATATATATCAGTGTGATTGTAACTTTGGAGAATATTGCATCTAAATATTATAATATCCATCATCATTTGCACTGGAAGCAACAGGATAAGATCTCATAATTGCCAGTATGAAAACGAGGGATAATTGTAGCAAACAGGAGCTGTTTCTTTGGTCATATTTAAGAGTGACTTAAATTTTTTTTAACCCTGTCCTTTGAATTAAAGCTTTCCAAGTTTCCTTGTCCTTTTACCTATGGCTCAATGTTTTCTATTTTGTGGATTGCAAAGGCCAAACTCATGATGCTAGTAGTTAAAGTATATTTGGCGACTTACCCAAAGCAGAATTTGTGGTGTGGTCCCTTTGAGGAATCAAACGAGACTCACTCTCACTCTCACCTGAGAGCCAGTCCCAGTCCAGCCCAAACTCTGCTGGAGGACTGTTCACCCAGCCACAAAAGTCCATTTCAAAGTCACAGAAGCCTGCAAGGAATAACATAGACACAAACAGTAAACATCCATAAATGCATGCATGCATAAACTTAGAACAACCTTGTCCTCAGACACGTACACTAATTTTAATCTTCTATCCGTTTTCCTTTCAAACCTCAAAGTTTGAAGTTTAAGGTGGTCACTAACCTGATGGGGGACAGGCGCCATTCAGGATTATGAGGTCATCAATGGCAATATCCCTCCTCGTTCCATTTCCAACCACCGCCTCAAAAATCACCTATTTAGATAATCCGTTATTTCCCAATAGCTTTGTCGTTTACATGCTCTTTACAACTGAGGAATCAAAGACTTATCTTTAACCATAAATGCTCTCTGATAAAGAAAAAAAAAAAACTGAATGTCATAATCCTCACACTGGTGTGCATGTCTTTACTTGAAGACAGTAAACTTCATTCTAGCTGCACAAAATGTGTACAAAACACATAATATAAACTTTTCAAATCATAAGAAATTCAACAACAACTGTGTTTCAGGATGCTTTTCAAAATTACACACTGATATGGTCATTTATTCAACAATCATTAACTTATAACCAACAAGCAGGTACCTGATGTGGGGCATGGGGACTAAGAAGCGTCACTCGTCCGTGTCTCCAGTGCTTCCCCTGATCAACACTTCTGGTCCAGAGCTGGACAGGGTTGTTGTCAGGTTTTTGATGGTAAATGCTGAGTTCCCCCACTGCACTTCCCTCCATGTAATACCAGAACATCAGGCATTCCCCTTCAAGAGGGGTGGCCTCCATCACTGCAGTTTTCACTGCAACTCTGGACCCAGTAGGGTGACTCCACAACTGGGCGCTCAGGTAATAACCTACACATAAGATGCTGTTACACTGATTTATATGTGAGAGTGTGTCTTTGTATATGCAAACATACAAATATACATAGTATGTATATATATATATAATCCTCACACTGGTGTGTGATATATATGTATATGTATATGTATATTCACAATACATATATATAGTTTTCAAATTTTCATCTACAACAACAAATTTAGAATTTATTACTATTCATTTTCCTTGAAAGGCATTGAAGTTATGTTAAAACAAGACGCATCATCTCCCTTTAATAATGGCATCTCATCAAAATAAGTTATTTTAATTCACATAAATTTTTAGTTGATGTTACAACCAGACTTACTTCAAATGAATCAGAGTGTTGTTTTTCATTTTAAAACATTACAAGATTCAACTTGTTAATTAGGACTTGTGTTCTCCTTAGTTCACCAACTTTAGCATACATGTGAGTGAAAATTATTCAACTTTAAAAAAATTGGATCCTTATTATACCAGATGCTGCAACATGCATCTCTTTTTCAGGTTAAAGGTTAAATTCAAGCCAAATTGACACTGATATCATCCCCACATCCCCAGCCTTCCCAGTTTCTTTTTTTGAAGGAGTACAGAGTCTGAGCAAACATCCAAGGTGGACATTGGTTTAACTCATATGCCCATGACTCTGGGTTTTATCTAGCAACGAAAGAGGCAAACCGAACTGTTTGCAGTTCTGACACATGCATTTGACACATCTACAGCAAATAAGCCTATTAAGACCATATCTGAAAGAGTTGCAAACCTTGCTCTGTTCCCAGTGTGTGATCAGTGGTGGGGCCTGAAGAGTTGGCAGGCTGGGACGTTCCCATGATCCGACTCCAACCGAAGTCTGCAGATGGCTCAGGCTGCAGACCACACAAGGAGCCCTGGAAGGTGCACTCTCTCTCAGCCGGACAAGAGCTTGTGTCACTACTGGACACCATTATGTTATCAATGGCTATACTGCCTTGTGTTCCACCCACCACGGCTTCTAAAATAAACTGAAGAACAACATAAATTAGTTTCAAGTATTGACTCAAGATAATGAAGAATTTTACTTTGTCATGAAATATTTATTCATGCTACTGTTTTAAAATTGCCACAGTGAAAAATAGACACAAAAATCTTTGAAGAGTGCATTGAAGCTGACTCATTATTAGACTTTAATCAGAATGGAAAGAAAATGGTAATACAGTTAAAGTTGGAAAAAAAACAGCGAGGGAGAATAGGAAGTAAGACATTGTATTCAAAACCACATGTTTAAGTCCTGATAACTTTATGATGCAAGAACAAAAAATGTCTTATTCCAACAGAATCCTCTACAAATCTTCTTTGTTATGAGTAACAGAGGAATAAACACAAAAAAACAAATGACAAGATACCTGTATTGGTTTGTCACTTTTGAAGGTAAGATCTGCAAATCTCCATTTGTTTCCCTGCGTGCCGCTTCTTATCCACACAACCGTCTCTGCCTCACCAGGATGCTTTGCAATGAACTTCAATGAACCTGACAATAAGAGAGCATCAACAGTACTTGCGCATTTGAAGGAAAAAAAATTGCTCACATTTCAGGATCTTAGAGATGTTTTTCTGTGTGTATCTCTTGATTTAACTGTGTTTGGAAGTGTAGCTGCACACAGTGAGGCACGTACCAATGCTGTTCCCAAATATGTAGTACATGAAGCTCACACATATGATTTGATCTGCAGGACGAGGGAAGCTGATGAGTCTGGCTACTGATGAGACATTTACTTTGGATGAAGCAGTTATAAGCATGTAGTAGCCTGCGGAGAGAGCATAAGATGTATGAAATCAAAACCATTTTTTCAACAGGATTTAGTATTTAAAAAAACACTGGAAAGAAGACTGGATCTACACCTTTTCTAACAGAATTCACTTTAGTTTTCAAAATTGTAGGGATATTACAAACAGCAAATTAAATTTAAAGTACACTTTTAGGAGAAACAGCAAAATTTTGCTGTTTCGTTGAATTTGGTGCACTCTTTGCCTTGATTTTGTTTAAAGTATATGGGGTCATTTAAACCATTTACTGTTGTAATACATACATCTGTGTCGTTTTTTACTTGGTTGTGTTTCATTACAATTAGCTGCTTTGTTTGATATTATTACCTTCCTTTTTCTTAATCATTCTGTCATGATTGTTTGTTCTTATATTTTATTTTAGAATCTTTTAATATATGAAGATAAACAATTGCGAGGGGTGAAAATAATGGGAATCCAATACAATTAAAAAAACAAAAGCTATAAACAAAATGGCTCATATTAGTGCGTAACAATCCTAACAATATGTAAGTGTAAGAGTTGTTTACAAGGCTGAATTACCAACCTGAAGGGCAAAGCAGGCAGTTGTTGAGGCCTTTATGAGTTCAGTTTAGCTAATATCATGCTGACGTGGAACATTTTACAAAAATGTGGCTCACATTGTTTACTCTCAATAAGATACTCACCGTTCCCAGCTGGGCCTTCATTGAATCCCCCATCACTCCATTTCCACAAGAAGCTGGCAGTGTAGTCATGGTACCATGAGCAGGTGTCCTTTTCAAATTCACATGAGAGTTGGTCTGAGCCTGCAGGGACATCTCCCTCTCCACAGTACATTAATCTGATATCATCCAGCATGACATCCACAGTATCCAGAAAAGAAGGCTCAAATGATAACTGCAACTGCAAAAAGAGAAGCAATTTTACTCTCCATTTGAAAAAATCATTAAGATTCAAAGTAACAAATCAAAATGATTTTGCCCAATTTTTACCTCGACATAAAAAAAAATCTGTAACATCAAAGAGCAAAGTTTTTCTTGAGAAGTATGCCTGCTCTGGTCACATTCTGAGTATAAATAATAAACCTGAGGTGCTTTAGTGATGCTCAAGAGGGTAATTAGCCATTTTGCAGGAACATGAAACAGCAGAAATCTGTGCATGTTCTCATTCATCCAGGTCATGGTTGTTCTGGGCAAATAAATTGAGGCAACTGGACTCGGTAATATGTCTGTGAAGAGGTTTCGCCTCTAATCTAAGGGGCTTCATCAGTGTCATGAACTGAAGAAACAGCAGATAAATACATTAAAAATTGAATAAAATTTTAAAATAAAGCTGTTTACAGATATTAAATCAGTGCGGAAGTAAATGTGTTATCAAGGACAAACTGAACATCTAACACTAAGTCAGGCGTTTTACTTCTCAGAAAAACTGACAGCAATGCAGTGCCACCCTCCATGCCTCCATGGATATAAATGTGACACAAGCTGTCCTGGATTCAGGGATACATATACTGTGAGATGCATCTTGGACCCTTTTTTTTGCCTTGAATTTTTCTTCTTTTTTTTACATTTTGACTTATTTGGTGAACTAGTTATTAGCAGTTCCTGTTTGTGAAGCACATCAGAAAAAATAATAATACCCTCCGAACTTGTATCGCACACTAAGTCTAAAAAGTGATGTGTGCTGTTTTGTGCATGCGCTCAGACATGACTGGGTTATGACTCCACAAATGATAATATCCAATGCTTGACATGAATTGTACGTGATAAGGGTTTAAGATATAATATTTTCCTGCAACAGCTGTGTGTCACAGCCATTGCTGTATCTCTGTTGACAAACAGCCAAATCACTGGGCCAAACTGCAGTTTAAATTACTAACCTGCTTTTGAAGCCTTATGTGTATCACCCTCTATGCCAAACAGTGTAAAAAACCTCTGCCATAGGTAAAGAGTATTAGATTATTACTGTATTTTACCTTGTACCCTTCTGGCTGGTTACCGATGAAGGCTGTGGCATTTTCCCAACTGTTTGTCTTAATTTTAGAAATTGGCAAATCAATCTCAGTGGTCCCTCTGATCATTGTTACTTTAAGTGGTGATGAAGATGTTGACATGTCGCCAGAAATATAGTACCAGAAGCTGAAAGACATTGACAGTCAAATCACATAAACATGAATCCGCTGGCACAGGGTATACACAAAAGAAAAATATACGTCTAAAAAACAACAATTTATTTTCATTACCTGAGCTCACATCCCAGTGCTGCCACCTCGTCAACAGAATACTCCAATTTAGCCTTTGGAAACATACCACCTTGTTTGCCGTCTATATGCATGACATGTCCTGTATCAAGCAGCCCAAGTCAATCAGGATATGACAGGATTATAAACTCAGACTAAATTTTGAAATCTGATATGAAATATTTTTAATCACAGATTTAAATTGCGACATTATAAATTTTTAATTAATTACCAAAAACATAATGACACGTAATAATACATTACAGAAGATTAATATTTACCTGACGGGCTTCCTGTGGTATGGTCTGCTCCAGGTACTGAGGTGATGTTTGCCATCTGCCTTTTCCAGCAGTAGGGGGGGTCGTCACTGGTGTCATTCCAACCACAGGTGTCATGCTCAAAGTCACAGGATCCTTAACAAATTGGGAGTTAACAGAGAAAATAACTGAGCCAGAGAGTAATGAAAAAAATTCAGATTTAAAAACCTGCTTTTGTTATAAGCGTTGTCTATTTTGTTTACTTTTTTATTTACTTATTTTGTTTCACTAAGCAATTCATCATTTGAATTTTCCTTTTGTTTTTATACCTTTAAAATCATAAACTTTCACAAATACTGCACTCAAAATGCTGAATTATTTAAGGTCTGATGCTAAATCCAGCTTGATTTGCCAGCTCAGACTCAGATCTGTCAGCTTACCACCAAACTCCTTGCCCAAGCCACTTTTACAAGTTGTCTTAAAATCTTGGACAAGAGCCGCTGAGCCACATTCCCCAGATGTAAATCTGAACTCCCCATCCTGACAAGAGGACACGATGACCAGCAACACTGTAAAGAGATTTTCATTAAAAATAAACAAGATGAAAAGAATCTGGGGGGGAAATGTACAATATTTCTGATTTCTATCACGGCGACCTCTCTTTTTAATTGCTCCATTATTTCAAAGCTTTAAAATAACTAAGACACATTAAAGACCTGTAAAAATCACATGCACTTATTCCAGACGCCGCAGACACTGCACAACTTGACTGTAGTGAAAGCAAGTGACAACTCTAATAACTTGTGCCTCATCTTTATTCCTTTTTCAAACCACTAAACGCATCAACGATGTACACTACCTTATGATAATCAGTGACTGAAAATGAATGAAAATTAGCAATAAAGACACTTACCTGGGACCAGAATAAAAACTTGCTTCATGTGTAAAGAAAAGGGATAGCGACAAGAAAAGCCAAAGAGCAGAGAAGATCCTAACATGAAGTAATATGAGTTCTTATCAGTAGCCTTTAGTCCAGCACGTACTCAGTAAACTGCATAACATTTCCGCTGCTTGATTTTTACGACTCAAATTGCACTCCTCCTCACTACACCTTCAGCAAAATAAACTTTTACAGTCTTTTCTCTAAAGTCTTGTTGTTATATATTATTCTGTATAAAATATGACCTTTAGTCATTTAGCCTTAAACTCCTGATGAAGTGATTATTTAACAAGATTATGAAATGAGAATATGGAATGAATGGAATCAGTTTGGATTTTATTCTCTCTCGAAATGTACTCTAAAAGTATATGACAGATGCACTAAAAACAATAATAATAATAGGTAAGTTCTAATTTTATTAACAGAAACTGTTAAGAACTCAATGTGCTAATGGCCAAGCTATACTGTATCTTATACAACATTACAGCTGAAAGATATAATATCAGGTGACATGGGTACAAAATGTTCTGGTTGTAGTGTTTTACAAAATTTGGTTAAATGTGCTTATAAAGCTTATGTAAAATAAAACAAAGAAAAAGTTGTTACTTTACTCTAGGTCCAATTTCCATTCTTTTCTCTATCTACAGCCACAACGGCTGTGGAAGGTGTCTGGTTACACCTGTGAGGTTTACAGTTGTCTTACTAATAAAACTAACGATGACATCATCTCAGGAACAGCAAGCTACTAAAATTCCTTAGCAAAGGTTTGTTTAACAGCAAGAAATCAGGGTTCAAAGGGGAGCAGAATCAGTGATAACTAAGATAACAGGAGAGAAAGGAGGAGAGCTAAAGAGCATAAGCACGCACACGCACATGCCCACACACACAATAAACAAACAAACAATGGCTATGCTCCATTTTGCCAGGACACTTGGACATAGATGAGAGACTATCTCAGTTAAATGGAGATGGCAGGTATAATGTAGGATCTTTACAAGATATTTTAACACCAGTGTGAGAGAAGAATGTGGTAAACTCAAATCTTGCATCGAAAAAGAAATCCCCGTACCGCATGAGGTACTTTGTAAACCTTCCACATAGGGCCGTCAAAGCTACTCTGGTGGGGCGCCAGAATAAACATATAGAACTGGACATAGTTCCACTTTAACTTGTTTGGATATATTTAATTTTAATGACGGCAGGGGACAAATATACAATAGTATAAATTCACTAGTTCCACAAGGCCTTGCAGACCTTATAAAAACAATGACTGCAGTCACCAGGGTTCATATTTCAGCGCACCCCCCTGAAAAAAAGGAGAATAACTAAAGAGGAAGTGAAAATACAAAATGCTATGATAGATCTTGAGGAAGAGTTGAGGAGCAAACTTCAACATCTGAATGCCTCTTCCACAAAACAGGATGTTGTGTTGCTACACTCAGGATGCACAAATTTTTCTCCTCATCAGCAACAGTGCAATATCACTCTGCTCCAATAACCTCTCAAGTAATTCTTTGCTAACATACAGCTCTCACTGCACTTCTAGTGTTGACTGTCAGTGAATTTTCTGTACATCTCGCTTAATGTAAACATGCACTGGTGCATGCTTGCTGACTAAGAAAGGCAAACTTGCTTATTGCTAATTTCTTGATATGTTGTTCTCTTTTTTCAACAGTTGCTTAGGTTGGTTGCAGGGATATCTGAGAAGTTGCAGGGATGTAATTCAGTGTTCTGGTAGGACTTCTGAAATGTCAGTAAGGTGTTTCAAAGTGTGAGGTTTTCTTTTGTCTCTCCAACAAGTCTGAAACATATATCATTTTAAACATACAACTGATAATATCTACTGACTACAATAAAGCCACATGGTCTAATGATCTGAATTTTTGTTTAACAATAAATTGTCAAGGAGAGTTTAAGTTTACTTGTGCAGCACATTCCATGCAGAGACAATGTAAAAGACTTTACAAAGATTAAAAAGCACAGAGTAATATTACAAATTACAATACAATACGATACGATATACTTTATTGTCCCCATAGGGAAATTTGTTTTGGACTCGTATGCTGCGCACAACATGCCTCCACAGTGATAAAATACAAGTGTAACATGAGACAATTGGAGTAAACTTGCATAACTTATGCATTTAGCCCGTCCAATATATTTTGGGCCATGTCATATCCCTACCACTAGTAATGGAAGCAGTATTTCCTTTCTTAGTGATTATGTCTATATTTTTCATATATATCAGTTAGCAGTGTTTGTCAGTCGCAGTCGAAGAATGCTACTCCCAGTTTCCACATTTGCATCATTTAATGGTCTTTTCATCCAGCCATTTATCAGGGCCTCTGATGATGTTAGTTGAAGCCAGACTTTTTTAGGTGAACTTGGCTTTCTTAAGTTGTGTGGATGGAGTGAAATAAGCAGCTAACATCATGGCACAGCATTTCCACTGCGGTACTGCAGAGTACCAGTGACTGTCTAGAAACACTCTGATGAGTCATGTTTAGCATGTTGGTGTTTCTGTGTATGTTTCCCTTACTTCCCTCCCAACACCCCTTTTTACCAGTAGCAAAATGTTGAAATGTGCTAATGTGAAACATGACACTTTCTCAATGAAAAGAAAAAAAAAAAAGCTGACAGTGTCAGTGGTCTTAAGATTCCTTCCTTTTCATGTTCATCCTTCATAAGTCCTTTGCTTGCAATGCATGGACGATGTCTGCAGCTCTCAGACTTACTAAAATGCTGACCATAAGGATAACTCTAGCAGCCTTGGTGATCTTCATCCCAACATCTAAATGTTCACCACCAAATGGTCAGTATGAATTTAATCTTTTCTATGTCACATATTTTCTTCCCAGGTAGGTTAGTGAGCTGGTTTTGTATTTTGGTACTGTTAGGATCAGCAATTCTAATACATTAGTTTTCTTAAATTGATGGATTGGAACAGATTTAGAACTCAGTCTCCTCACTTCAGGTTGGAAGTCAAAACTTCTTGTAAGGCAAACTAAATATTTTATGCTGTGATTATAAGCTGACATGTCTTTGACCTCTTAAAAGATGCTTTCAATTTGGGCTGAATACAGAACTGACATCAGCAACGGGCTATATTTAAAAATGCTCTGAGTGCATCATTAGTCTGTCAGTCAATTAGAAAACAATATTTGTAAAAGAAGAGGTGCAAAATTGTTTTAAAGGTTATAATCTAGGAATTCTTACAAAACCTATACATGTGCAAAAATCTAATTTTATGCAAAATCATTTAAACAGATTTTTTACATCTTCTTGCAGATTCCCCATTTGCACTCATGAACAAGGCCACTGGTTTTTGTTTGCTGAAAAGAACAACCCGCTGCCTTGAAGTGCGCTGGACAACCAATGATCGCCTTTTTGCTGTATCAAGCAGAAAGTGTCTGGGAGCACAGGGCAAAAGTGTGGGGAGTGAAATAAGCCTATATGATTGTGATGAGAGGAGTGACCTCCAAAAGTGGGAATGCAAGAATCAAACACTTCTTGCCCTCAAAGGCCTAGAGTTGTACATTGAAGCAAAAGCTGATGAATCAATTGCTCTCTCCAGAACTGTTGGGCCAAGTAACCAATTCACAATCCAAGGGACCTCCAGCGGTGCTTGCTCGAGAACATACAGAGGTACAGTATTAAAACCTCTGTTTTGAAGTAAACAGCCATTAGGAACCTCGAGGTTTTGTCTGAGGCTGCAGCTAATGAGCAGGTTGTCAATTGACTTCTCTTGATTTAACTGTGATTTATAAAAATACATATTTAATTGTCAGGTGAAGTATAATGAAGTAGAATAAAGCTGCAAGGTTCTCAAAACTAAACTTTTATTGTGAATCCTGGAGTAAATTAACAGTGAGAAGGAGGTAAAATGAATGATTTTGATCTAAAAATGTCAAAACAGTATATCTTTGCAAGCTTTTTTTCTTGCAATTTTTTTGTAGCAAGTTTAAACTGATCAACCTCTTTTTGCCCTTTCAGAATTTTATACCATTGAAGGAAATGCGTTTGGTAAGATCTGCATGTTTCCCTTCCTGTACAAAGACCGGTGGTTTGGTGACTGCACTACATTAGACTCGGCATCGAGGCGTCCTTGGTGTTCAATTGGAACAAAAACTGGACATGAACAGTGGGGATACTGCCCATCTTCATGTGAGTTATGCATTTAACAGCACTACATACTTCTTGAGGCAGATTCACTTGGTTTCACAGCACACACTGAAGTTGTTGTATTGATTAGAGACCTAACACTGGCTTAGTTAATTTAAGAAAATGATGCAATATTAAAGCTAAATTTTAGGTAACAGTAATAAACTCGTCCATAAGACCAAAGAAATTAATGTATTTTCTTTTCCATATGACTGCACAGCCACAGACCATTGGGCAAAAAACCTTGTAACTGGAGCTTATTACCAGCTGAACACACAGTCAGTGCTGACGTGGGCTCAGGCTGACACTAGCTGCAAACAGCAGGGTGCCGCTCTGCTCAGTGTCTCTGATCCTCACGAGCAGGCCTTTGTCTCAGGTAAAGTGCCACACAGTGGATATTTGCGGGTACTGAAAAAGAGAAATGCTGACCAAACATAGAGGAGTTTTCTTTTACAAAAATTATTTAAAGTATTTTTATCACATGGTTAAAAATATTGACTGTAATTATCATTTTAGTAAGCTCTTTCAGTTGAAATGTCATGTTAGTTCAGAGAAACTTTAAATTATCACATAGATGTACTGTTCATCATATACGATCATATAAATTCAAAACTTATCCTGCAAGGAATTCCTCCTCAGTATGTCCTAGTGTTTGGTGCATTTTTTTTTTTAATTCTTTGTAACTGGCTGATTTCTGTCTTTTGCTGTATTTTGTCTTGTTTTGAAGTAATGAAAGAGGAACGATGTGAAAAAGAGGAACAATCTCTGTACTTTGTCCTTTTTGTCTTTCTTTTATCTCTTTAAACCATGCTAACATACATAAACACACAGCACTATTGGGATCAGGGAAACAAAAACTTTGGATCGGGCTGGTCCTGGACTCTGAACATGGCTGGCAGTGGTCTGATGTAAAGCCCTTTCGTTATCTGAGATGGGCAACAGGTAAGTCTTCACTCCAATAAAAAAGGTTTTAAAGCCCTGCTGGACTTCCCTGAAGCAACGACTTCAAAATATCAGATCTATACACAGCTGTACTGACAACTAAAAGAAAAAAAATGTTGCAATCCCCAATTATAACTAGTGTAAGTTCAACCTAAAAATAAGTGACTACAACTAGTCTTAAACCTTAAACCTTTGAATCAGCAAATCAGTATTTTCATATTTAAATTGAATCACATGACTGTGTGTATGTAATCAGTCTTTCACCTACTTTTTTTCAAATTTAAAGCCCTCAATTATACTGCTCAGGTTTACTTTAATGGCATTCAGCAGCTTTGTTTCTAGACATAGGGATTTCATAGAGAAAATGCTGTAAAAACCCATCTGTCTAGCACCAAAAAGTAGACAGTTGGTGATGAGAACAGTGGCACATTTAGGTGCTATAGAGCCTGATTTTTCCCAGGTGTAACAGAAAAGCAAAGTAGAGATAAAAAGAAATAAAAATTAATTGAAATTTAGTGGGGGTTTTAAGGCCAGAAATCAAATGAAAGCTGAAGTTACTTTGTTTATGCTTAATGTACAAATAAGTCACTGTTTGCACAAAAAGTTTGCCATATCAAGTACATGCTGGTTCTAGAAGATCAGTATTGTGTGTTCAGCTTGTTAACACTGACCCCTGGTGGCCAGCATTTAGTCAATGCAGCTTTATTTTTTTAGAGGACATTCATTTCTCTTTTTAAACCACAATTATTTCTTTCTATGTTACTTTTATCCGTTATTAGATTCTATGAATTTTCTGTGAAATTCTGTATGTGGTGTACATGATTATATGAAACAGCATGCCTGGTTATATCCAGTGATTTGAAGAACTAATGAAGATAACAAGGCTGTCTTAATAATTTTTCTAATTGAATGACAGAATAAATGTGGTCATGTATTCATATTTTTAACTGCTAGTCCTAAACAAAATGAATAAATAAGACGTCTCTGGGTTTTGGGATGTTTGAACATAGGAAGCAAATTTAAGGATGTCACTTTGAGCTTTGGGAAATTGTTTTAGAATTTCTTCAATATCTTCTGGCATTTTACAGACTTTAATTTATTTGCAGCCATAATTTGAATCTCCACTAGGACAGAATCTCAAGTTAAATTCTTATCTTGTTTTAGGAAATCCACTTCCCAATCCGGGACACAACTGTGCATTTCTTGACTCTGCTGGGGAGCACACTTGGCAAACTTCACCCTGCACCAAGAAAATGGGCTACATTTGCTACAAAGATGGAGCTCCACCACTTACTCCACAAAGTAAGGGAAAATATTCTATTCTATACTTCAATATTGTGTCACAAATTTGGTGTAGTAGAGCAGTCATTTAACGCCCCTCCATCTTTGTGGTTTTCATGGTCAGTTGAGCAAGGATTTTGTTCAGACCCTTGGATTCCATACAATGGACACTGCTTCCACCTTCATCGTTCTAATCAAACATGGTCTGGTGCTAAGGGAGAGTGCCGCAAAGAAGAAGGGGACCTAGTCAGCATCCGCAACGTGGAGGACCAAAGCTTTGTTATCTCTCAACTTGGATATGGTACGTGAGGACGATAGACTTAAGGACAGTCCAAACCTATCAAACGACTAAGACTGTGTTGTTTATTTTTTTGTTTGTCCTTTTTTTCTTTGGTAGACTAATTTAAAAAACATGATCTTTCTTTGTTTTCAATATAAGAATCCAAGGAAGTAAAAAAAAAAAAAAAAAAAAAGGAATTTTAGGCAGAAACAACTCCATAAATCCTGTTTGTGAAATAGTTTACAAGATGTTCATCTGTCACTGTCTATGTCTGCAGCATCTACTGATGAGCTTTGGATTGGACTCAATGACATAAGAACAGAGGGGCTATTTGACTGGAGTGACTCCTCTACTGTCACCTTTACCAGCTGGGAGTATGGTAAACCAGCTACCTCCAGTGATACAGAGGACTGCGTTCTAATAAGGGGAGAGGTAAGAAGATATAATGGTGCATATTTCCATCTTATATCCACATGTTTATTAAACATACATCATAAATGGTTAATTATATGTGACACTCTGATTGCATTAATTCATTAAATTTTTTGATTTGTGCATGAACTGCATTACCATCCAAATAAAAAAATGCAAAAGGCAGAATAAAATCTAGATTTATGTTTTCATGTACAGATTTTATCTTGGTTGTACAAACAAATCAATCAAGAAGAAGATTCATGTTTGAATGTTTTCTTCTGCCCAAACCGTTGGTAAACGGGAGTTTGTTGTGTCTACCCGTAATTACACAGTTCTTTATTATGGTTTTGTGCACTAAGTTCTAGTTCTTAAAGTCCAACAACAGTGGCCAAATCAGTGGACTTTTTTGTCTCTTGTCATACTGTTATTATTTTCAGTGAATAAGAAAAAAAAATAATGACAAGAAAAAAGCAAACATTATGCATATGAGTATATTCATTCAGCACATTCAATCTACTAGTGAGCAAGTGGTAAACAGTATTCCTCTCTTGCAGAATGGGAACTGGGCTGATCGCTCGTGTAACGAGAAACATGGCTTTATCTGTATGAAGCAGAGTGCCACTGAACGCACCGGAGACGAAATAGATCTGGATATCGGCTGCAAAGCCGTAAGTAAAGTTTATGTGTAGTCAATGGAAAAAAAGCGGACTTCATGAACATCAGGATGCCTGATTAGAACCCACTGAAACCAGTGAAAAGTAACACAGTTTAATATCTTATTCACTTGGAAACACATAGATCCAAGCAGTGTAGAGTTTGCATGCCAAGCAGATAAGTAAATAAGACAAATGTCTTATTGAAAAAAGAATAAATTTCTCCTCAGTTCTAATCATTGCTCTGTTTTTAACAGGGCTGGAGAAGGCATGGCTCCTACTGCTACTTTGTAGGATTCGAGACAAAGACGTTTGATGAAGCCAAAGATGACTGCGTGGCCTCAGACTCCTACTTAGCTGATGTTTCAAATGGGTGAGAACATTTCAGGTTTTAATCATTATTATTCTCAACACTGCAACAGCTGAGTGTGTATTAGGGCTGTACTGGGCTACAGTAGGGTTGGTAGGAAATTTATACAACCAGTGTATGCCTGCATACTGACCACACAGGTTGTGAAGGATTATGACTCAGGTCCAAATAACAGCACTATAAATTACATTTAAATAACTTGGTTTACACGTAGAAAGCAATATTTCATTTTTTTCATTTCATTGTTATTTTCAGGGTGGATAATGCATTCCTTGTAAGTTTGGTGGGGACAAGGCCAGAGAAATACTTCTGGCTGGGCCTTTCTAACCAAAGGAACATTGATGAATTTGTGTGGACCAAAGGAAACGCAGTAAGATTTACTCACTGGAATAGTCAAATGCCAGGTAAGAAGAAAGATGCAATTCAACATTTAGATATGGACATAAACAGCAGCTACACAACTTACATCGGACTATTTTTCCTCTCAACAACTCAAGGTCACGAACAGGGCTGTGTTGCCATAACGACTGGGATTTTGGCTGGACTCTGGGATCTGTTGCCTTGCACCAATAAAGAGAAATACATTTGCAAACACCTGGCAGACGGGGCAGTTATAACCCCAGTACCACCCACTTTAGCTCCTCCACAGTGTGCAGAAGGCTGGATTCGAGTGGGGGCGCGAAGCATCTGCGCTAAGGTACCACCAGAGGTCAAAATCCAATACACACCACTAAATTTATCACCTGACCAAAGCCACTGCTGAGGCACTCATGTTGTTCAGTTTCCTGCCAAGGTCACAATGATGTATTAAATATAACCAGCTACATACCTACACCACAAGCAAGCCAACCATAGACAAATTTACAAAGCAACATTTATATGGACCTAGACAATATTAATGTTATCACAGAGACTTAATAAAACAACATATGGTCTGACCAATCTGTCATATCAACTTTTCCTCACTACTTGCTTCTGCTGCCCCAAAGTGGCAAAAAAAAAACCCCCAAAAAGTTTGTGTAGGTTTAAAAAAGTTCCCTAAAATGTAAATAATGTAAATAATCACTTTTACTTTCCATGATACTTAAATCTAGGCTTACTAAATGGATAAATAAAACTCTATTTGAATCATTCACTCTTTGGCTTTACATATCTGGTCTTTTTATAAGCCCTTCACTTGTTGCTTTGTGCCCTAGTTTTTTACAGGGCCTCGAGCACAGGAGAAGACTTGGTTTGAGGCTAGGGATTACTGCAGGGCCATTGGAGGAGACCTGCTCAGCATCCACAGTGCAGCTGAGCTACTTGTGGGACGGTATGATCTGGTTGTTTCAACTATATTATCAGACCATGTTTATTCTGTTATTGAGCCACATAAATAGGCTTGAAGACCATCTGTCCTTCCAGTTAAACTTAATAAGATCAGTTCAAAACAAATCTAACATGGTGGAAGGCAAATATACACACCATGTATGAATTTTCACAAACTGAAATCTTGTACAATACTACAGCAGTGAGCATCAAACCTATATATGTGGAACCTCCCAATGTCTTGCATTTACATGGCGACAACCTGCAGAAAGGTAGCTATTTTAAATGAGTAAGAACAGCACAGAAATTAAACATCAGCATCCGATAGTGAAAAAAGCAAAAGGTCTTTGTTAAAGCTTTCCAAAATAAGGCTGCAAATGAAGTCAACCATATAATTTTGTTACGCGACAGACACGGAAAAGCCTGGATTGGACTTAGTATGCCTGACCCCAGCATTGGTTATACATGGAGTGATGGATCCCCGGTTAGTTCACTGCATCCTCTATTTTATAACTAGTTTGAAAACCCAAAATATTTCATCTTTATTTGTCTTTGTTCATTTTGCTTTTTTGTGTTTGTTTTTTTAATGGTTACAGCTAAACTTCCAGCACTGGCAGGAGGGAGAGCCAAACAATCATAATAATGACGAATCCTGTGCTGAATTTAGAATGTATTACTGGACTGAAAGTGGGTCTTGGAATGATCTGAACTGTGAGAGTTACAATGACTGGCTGTGTCAGATCCGCGCAGGTACAATTAGAAAAATTACTGAATCCTTTTTTCCCCCTCTTCTGCAGAGAAATTATGTTGTTCATTCATGAAAAACTGGCTTAAGAACACATTTTTCATGCTCAGTAACAACTTCAGAGATGTCTCCCCCCATTCTGCAAAGCTTCCCAAAAGCTATATCTTTATCACAATACTTCTCCAACAGCAGAGGTTAAGAATTGTTACAAAATTTACCGACTGTTTCATTTTATAACCATCAATTCAAACTTATATTGCTCATCTTATTTTGCTCAATACAAGTAGTTTGCTGGACACTGTTATCATTTGTAACTCACAGCCTGAAAAGTCAGACTGATAATCTTAAATATCTGCTACTGGCGTGCTCTTTTGTCTAATTTAAATCCTTCAAAAGTATTAGAGTAGACTCAAAGGTGACTAAAGGGTGAAAAGAATAGCAGATTTGCCTGCTTTCTTTTTGCAACGAATAAACACTTTTTTGTGTTTTTTCAGGAGTGACTCCAAAACTACCTCCAAACAATACAGCTGTGGGTAAGTTGGCATGCAGCCACTCACACATACAAGGTATCAAAATAATTACAAAAGTCTTCAGAATGAAAGTTTAGATGTTCATGTTTTGCTAATTCTGACAAAAAAAAATCAAAGTGAAAGCTGAAAGTAAAAATGTATTATATGATCTAAACTTTTTTTTTTTAAATAAAATAAAGTTAAATCATGAATCTCAGGCAACACAGAGTTGCAAACTTTGCCAAGTGATTCTTGTGGGTACTTTACGGCTTACTGTAACAGAATAAACAAAAAAAAAGTGTTATAATGCATTCATTGTTAATATGTTTCTAAAACCTTTGTAGATTATAACACCACAGAGGATGGATGGCTTGAGTGGAGAGGAAAGCAGTATCTTATTAAAAGACAATCAATGTCCATGGAGGACGCTCGTCACTTCTGTAAGCAGAAACATGGTGACTTGGTATCTATCACTAGTAAAGAGGAAAATATCTTCTTATGGAAGCAGGTGATTATTTTTTACATTCACACTTAAATTATGCAGATACTAAAAGATGGTATGCAAACTAGAAAGGTATGAATTGAAGCTTAGAGTGTGTATTTCTCTCTCCCTGTGTGTGTGTGTGCTCACAGATTTCCAGAACTTATGGATCATTTTACATAGGTTTGTCAGTGGATCTTGATGGGTCTTTCTGGTGAGTATCAACAGATGCCGTAAAATAAAATAATATAAACTTTGGGTCCTAAGGAGGACATTAAAACGTCTAGAGCCTGTCATTATTTTGAAGCACTGATGGTACATACATTGGATAGGCTGGTTGACTTGGTCCAAAATTTTGTGCATTGTAGCTATTGAGGAAATTGTTGTTGTTGCTAGTTGATGAAAGCTGTTGTGACGCATCAGTCACCCAAATACACTCTGAAACATATTAAATCCATTTTAATTTAATGCTGCAGTTTTACCTTATGAATAGTTACTGCTATCTCTTTATTTTATTTGTACTAAAAACAGCAGCTAGGATAGGTAAAAAAGTCTGATATGAACTGATTATTAATTACATACTGTAATTCAATAAAACTGTGTGTGTGCTTTAAGGTGGATGGATGGTACTCCAATGGGGTTTCAAAGATGGGATGAAAATCAACCAGATCCTAATAAATTTGATTCAAACTGTGTTACTATGACTTATTATATGGGTGAGTAATCTAAACAAATCAAACACAATTTTGACCTTAGAGAAGAGGTTTTGGATAAAACTAATATGCTGCCATAAATAAACAAAAATGGAAACTACTGCAGCTGAAATGTTTCTAATTTCATCTCTGCTGTACTTACAGGATTCTGGCAAACTTTTAACTGTGGCCATGAGCACCAGTTCATTTGTAAACGAGGACACTCACCACCTGTTAACACTACTGTAGCCCCCACAGTTCCCCCAAAAGGGGGCTGTCCTCTCAAGTGGTCCAAATTGGACTCAAAGGTCAGAAATCATCACTAACCTTCTAATTTGAAAAAGAAAAAAAAAGCAGCTTAGATCCTTCAGCGAAAATATTGCACAAGTATTGCACAAATATTGACCAACCTGATCCACGTGGGTTTTTTGAGAATAATGGCTGTGATGAAAGGACCTTTGGTACTGAATACTGAGTAGATGTAATTTTGAAATTTGGACCAAAAGTAGCACCTTTGTAATACTTTATATATAAAGTAAACGTAAAAGAATTAGTGAATCTATCAAATATAAAACACAATGTACAAAATGAAAAAAATGTTAAACTTATAATATCTCTTTTTCATAATATTTAAATTAGGCTGTATGGCATATTATTTTGTTTTAAGATTATTTAAACATTTGACCCCTTGAATGTTGTTCTTTGCTTTAAGTTTTATTTAACTAATAAGTGAAAATGGAAAGCGAAATAGACCCCCACCCCCTTTTTTTTATTTTACTGATTCGAAAAACCATGATATATTCCAAACCGTGAGGTATGTGATGTGTTACAGCCCTCATTCAAAAATACACTCACAGAATGCAAAAAAAACTGTCAGGTTAAATAGACAATGACTCGCGCACAAAGATATTTTAGTGATCAGATGGCATCAAAGCGGAATAAAAGGAAACTTATGTTCGTTTGGAGGATGAAAAATCATTATGTCGTTCTTATTCATAGTGCTACAGTATTATCAGTAACCGAATGGCCACCTGGGAGGAAGCAAGGAGACAGTGTATTACCATGGGAGGCAATTTGGTGTCCATTCCCACAAGGCGTGTGCAAGGTTTGTGCTTAAGTTGTCTCATATATATTTGTGTTTAAAATGTAACTGGAGTGTGAAGTTTATACTTGACCGTGGAAACAACATCAAAAATACCAAGTCTGTTGGTCAAACTAATGTATATCTGTCATAATCTCACAAAATTATCAATATATTTTTAAGAAACCTTTCTAAATTTTATGATGGAAATGTTTTCATAATGAGTGAAAATGGAGAAAAATATCTTCTTTTCTACCCCCATAATTTTTAGCATTTTTGACCACAAAAATGGTAGAGATTGGAACTACAGACCTGTGGATTGGTTTAAATAGTGTACAACAAGATGGATATTTCTGGACTGATGGAAAAGCAAGGCAATATACCAACTGGGGCTATTCCGTTAGTACACATCCTTTTTATCTTTATATCTCTGTATCTATATTTATTATCTATATTTATTATCTATTTGTTATCTTTAAATTCAAATTTAAATAGTCTTGTTCTGTTTTAGCGACGTCAACGTTATCACGGAACCTTTTATCAAGGATGGAATGAGGTAACATTTATAAGATTAATACTTTAAGTGAAATACCATTCCTTTTTAAGTTTTTGCTCCAATGCAAAGCAGACAAAAGTTATTTGGCAACATACATCAATAACATTCAGTCATTGAGTCAATCAGTCAATCAAATAATCCAGTAACGCTCTCTAACTAATAAAATTTTGAAATTTCTAACCACTACCAATGTCCTTCACCAGGAAGACTGTGTTATGATGAGCAGCGGTGCTGCAAACGCTGGTAAATGGTTGATTAGATCTTGCAATGACACCAATGGATTTGTCTGTCTTCGAAATGTTGGTGAGTTCCTCCTTGTGTTCTTTCAGAGATAGTGTAAGGATAAAAAATGAATCATGAAATATCTTGTTTCAGCACAGTACATATTTCCTACATTGAAGCAAAAAGTTACATTTGGTGTACAACACCAATTTGCACACACATTCAGTGTATACTGCAGTTTATACAGTAGAACATTCTTTACAGGGCTGAACATTACTCATGTCCTACTTTCTATCACTATACTTACATTACTGATGATTATTTATCAAAATCTCAGGGTGTTAATATTTTGTACTGACGGTCATCTATACAATACTGATACAGGGGTATTTGGTAAAAAATATGGTGTTATCTGTTTTGGTCCATATCGTCCAGCATGTGTCTAAGACTAGGCAATACCAAAATATATTTTGTGTATCACCAATCAGCCAAAGATTATTAAGGTAGGATTTCTGGACCGTTTTCTGGTCCATGTAACCCAGCACTTGTTCTTTGTATATGAAACATAATGAGTCAAAAAATACTAAGGTAGGATTTCTGGTTTATGTCACCCAGCCCTTGTTCTTTGTATACAAAACATTATAAGAACACAAACAAATTTTTTTAGAGGTAATATAAAGACAGATTCTAAAAAACAAATTGAATGAACATCTCTCCTCTCAACAGACACAAGTTTCCCGGCTCAACCAGATGCAACCGTTCCTAGCACCTACATACATCTGGGAAATGACAGCCTCAAAGCTACAACTAAAAATCTGACTTGGGCTGATGCTAAGAAACAATGTGAAAGTGAAAAAGGCAACCTTGCTAGCCTGAAAAATGAGTGGACACGGGCCTATGTTGAGCTGCTGGCTATGAATCTCAAAAGTCCTGTTTGGATTGGACTGAACAAGCAGCAGGTACAACAGTGTTGCAACCATCTGACATCACTGCACAAAATCTCATCAAGGCCAGAACCAGGGAAAATTATCATTTAAAAAAATTCTTAATTATATTGAAGTCAGATGTCATATTCTTATGAAAGACAATTTTACTCCTAATGATCACTTTTCTCAATTATATATAAATAGAACAGTAGGTGATCATGTAGTTCTGCGCATGACCACAGCTGGTTACTCCGTTTGGCAAAGCAACATGTTTTAAAAGCCATTTAAAATGCTAAATTATAGTAGCATGCTAGATTGAAATGTTAATTTTCAGCATTATATATTTGATTTATTTTTGCCTCCAGACCGGTGGCTATTTTAAGTATATTGATGGATGGCACCTGAAATTTGCAAGCTGGGCTGAAGGTGAGCCAAGTAAAGACCAACCTTGTGTGTATGTGGATGTGGATGGACAATGGAGGACTGCTTTCTGCAACAGGACCATGAACAGTGTTTGCATGCAGTCTACAGGTACAGTTGTTAGCAGAAAGTATAATAAGTACAATTCTTCAGCTATGCTAACTTTTAAACATTTGTGTCATTGTACTGTCAATTAAGTAACATACTTTGTTTTGCATAATTGTTTGTCGTACTGTGAGTGAGTTATTGGCTTGTTCACACTGCCTTGATCCATTATGATCATAGAAGGCAGATCAAGAGTCACAATATATACAGGTTATCAGTTCACATTATTGAATGCCGTAGTAGGACATTTTCCCGATTAACTGACCCTCTTTTCACTACCTCTGTCATTCATAGATGTGCCACCAAAAGAATCAGACAACTTCCCAGGAGTTTGCCCTGAAGAGACAAATGAGGAATATCGCACGAGTTATTCCTGGATCCCATTTAAGGGTCACTGTTATGTGTTTATCACAGATGAAATTGAATGGGCAGATGCAGCTAGTAACTGTGCAAGGCATGGTAAGAGATACTAAATTTAGGTACACAAATCTGAAACCTGACAGTGTGTGTTTCTTGCTTCTTAAGATCAGAGTATCTTTTTTTATTGTTAAGGTGGAATCCTGGCTAGCATTGAAGATCCTGATGAGCAACAATTCATTCAAAGCAATGTGGTAATATTTCAAGAAAGCCACAGCTCTTTCTGGATTGGCCTGTTTAAAACTCACAAAGGTATGTTTACACTGTTCACTCCTGCACTAAAAGATAATTTTGAGAAAATACTATAACCTAAAATATGTCCTGTAGGGTTTTCTTAGAAAAAAAAAAGAAACAAAAAGTCTTATCCACATTCAATGTTGCATACATTTTCTTCCTCATATATTTATAAAGCTGATACTGGGAACACATTTAAAATCTGCTCGGTCTAAATCTCTGTTTGTTGGCTAGTGGTTTTCCGTCTTACTTCTTTTGCTGAAGCATCGATATGTACCTTAGTAGATTATTGCCATCAGTAATGCTGAAGCATCACCATGTACCTTAGTATGTTAACTGCAATCAGTCAGTTGGTGTAATAATATGAAGTTTTTGCTGGAATGTGTATCACATAATCTGCATGCATATGCACACTTAAACAAATTGGTCATGCAACTAAATTTTCAGTTAGTTTTACAACCCTCCATCATTTTAGTTTAATTGTGTTAACCAGAGACTGCCCCTTTTCTTTTATGTTCACCTGTTTATTCCTCATACACATCTAGACAGCAGACATTACAGCTAAGTAGTGATATTGAACTGTTGGTCCAACGGTTGGTTAACTGTTTAAGTCAAAATGGTCTTACTTTGAGTTTCTGTCTGGTCCTAGGGACATGGAAGTGGTTGGATAAAGCAGTCTTGGACTACACCAACTGGGCTCCAGATGAGCCTGAGAATGAATACGCAGAGATCAGCACCTCAGATGGCACTTGGAGGTCAGGCCGCAGATGGCATGACAGAGCATACATCTGTAAAACACGCAAAGGTGAGATGATCATATACATGTCGATGAATAAATGCTTTTGTATGAGAACGCACATTTAACTTGTTCAGAAATCTTCTGGAATAAGAGGAGCCTCAAAATTAAATGTCCATTTCCCGAAAAGGCTAAAAATCCTTCACTCTCACCTTTTTTTTTTTAGGGGGAAATCAGTTTGCTATTTAAGTACAGACTGTAAATAATGGCACATGTAGTTAGAGATTTGAACAAGATTGTCTTTCTTTAAGTCCAATTTAACTGTTCGTGTCACTCCTCACACCAAAATCTCAGTTAGGGCAGTTCTTGCCAAGAAAAGCCGTGGGATTTATACTACTGCTTGCAGGAACTTTCTTTTCCCTTTCATTCAGATTTAGACAAAGCTACCTTATTTAATAATAGTACAAATTAAAAAAAATAGACTAGTTAACATGAAGTTTCTCTCTCTCGAGGAAGTTCAACCAGACAAGCACTGGAGATACTTTTTATTTTCTCTAAAATTTTCAGAGGGCTTTTTAACTTTCAGTTTGTTCATCGAGTAAAATAAATCCTCAGACTGATCACTTAACTGTTTTGGTCAATTAAGAACATTTCACTATTTGTAAATAAATACATAAATAAAAAACTGTTAAGAACCCATGTAAAAAACTGGGGGTACACTATACTCTATAGAGAACTACAGGTTCTTATATTGTAAACACATGCTAGTTTAAACTAATGTCATTATTTTGTTGGAGAAATGAGCTGAAATGCTAAAAATTATACTGATATCCCACAAATTTATGACTACACTGTTTGCTATTTTGCTGCTTGGTCCCAAACAACAGTAACTTTCATCTTCTATTATCTGCTTAAAACTAAACATCCTGCTTTAGATCATCTAATTTATTTTGGTTATGTTTGGCTAAATTATACATTTGTATTTTCAAGTATTATTAGTTATGTAACCATGTCACTTCTTTTACCAACAGTGATTCCCAATGATACAGAGTCAAAACCTGGTAAGACACACCTTTATGTTGCCTTAAGTTGTGTATTCTTTTTTAAATTTAAATATAACAAAAAACTCACACCAAAAAATGTTGCTAATTCAACACTGGCAGTTAAAAGTAAATAAAAACATTAATTGAAACAGAATTATTAGCAATAACCATTCTCACTCAAATTTACAGTTAAATTGTATTGACTGATCAATATCTGCTTGCTGACTTCTGTGCAGAGCCTCACGGAGGTCCGAATTCTCGCAGTCGTGTCCACACAAGTTTGGTAGTAGTGCTGATCATTATAGCCATTTCTACACTGATGGCTGGTGGATTCTTTTTCTACAAGAAGTCTCCTCATTCATTACCCACATTCGAGAATCCACTCTACCTCGACCGTGAAAAATCCCAGCCTGATGTGGTTGATACCAATAAACTGATAGAGAACGCAGAGGTACATGCAGAAAACCCTGAGCCAATTATAACTCTGTGATTTACAAATTAGCAGAATCCAGTAGGGCATAGACCATACTGTACTGTATCCGAGACTGCTGTGTTCTACTTCGATGCGTCATAGGTGTTTTTGCTTTGTTTTTTACTGTTAACAGTATTCAGTTATTTAACAATGTCATTAGTCCGAGTTTCAATGACGTTAGCAACGTCTGACCTCATGGAACAGAACAATATAGGCTCTAGGATGTCTCAATGGGAATGACTGATTTTTTCCTTTTTGTCCATAACTGAATGTATATAATTGTTACATGCTGTGCTTATGCTTGTTGGAGGTTGTTCATTGCTTGTTTGTTTTTTTTTACTTGAAATGTGTAAAAAAAATCTTACTGCCTCTAACTGTTAAATGAATATTAAACTTGGCACTAAACAATAAAAATGATTTTAGCATGTTTTATCTATGAAATAAAATAACATGAGGGATCAATTAATTTACATCCTCCTTTGATGCTGTTGTAGCAAAGAAATTCTGTCAACTTCAGATTTTTGCAATTCAAAAAAATTATGTAGATGTGAATACAAGACCTTGCAATAAAACTCACAAAGAGGATCTCATGGATCTCATTTAATGCCACTGTAGTGAAAGCGTTGATCATTATAGTCTATACTCTTATACTCTTTTGGTCTATAGTCTTATACT
The DNA here is from genome assembly GCA_029814765.1 of Acanthurus leucopareius. NCBI lineage: Eukaryota > Metazoa > Chordata > Actinopteri > Acanthuriformes > Acanthuridae > Acanthurus > Acanthurus leucopareius. Next base: position 6,601,981 of record JAQMCX010000009.1, on the reverse strand, counting down.
CTTGCATATTTGTGTCAATGAGTCATTATGCATGCAATATTTATTATGTCTACAGTCTATAACTTCATCCAACTGAATCCATTAGCAGACTCTAATACTACAATAAGGTGGTATTAATTTAATTGTTCAGTTGGAAAAGAAGCGTTTCGAAGGAGATGCTTTTAACAATTGTGCTGACATGTGCAGAGGTTCAACTGTCTTTAGCCAGCTTCCTCCTTACCACACCCTAATCTCAATGTTTCCCAATTGCTATGCCAATGAAGCCATTTGTCATCTCACAACTCATTTGTTGACTGTTGGAAGTTTTATTCGCCACCAGTGTTCTCTCAGTTCACATTACAGGCTCACTGAAGCCACTTCCTCCTTTATTATAATTGCCAAAAAGTCAAACAGTCAAAAAGCCAAATCACAATTATTCAAGTAAATTCAGATGGCAGTAAAAAATATTAAAACACACTACAGAAATCATTACCAGAGTATCAATTATCAGTAATGGGGTGGTCAAGTTAGTATGTCAACATCTAATCACTACTTTTTAAAAAGAGTTTGTGCATTTTCTCCATCAGCTGTGGTTCATTCACAGTGACAGAGTAATATCTAAATTGCTTCCAGAGTCCAGTTGGGGCAGGAAAGAATAAAGGGCTAAGGCAATACCATTGTGTATTAGACAAACATGTGTCCAGGTAAGTATTGACAGGGATCTTTTCTTTACTCCCCAAATGCCTTTCCTAGCTCACTATCATCATTGATCTGATTTTCTATGCTCTGCGAACTGCTAAATAAGCTAACCACAGCTAGCTCTAGAGAGGAAATGTGTTGCTAGCATTCTAAATAACTGATGAATTATGCTAAAATTGGACTCACTGTCATGGTATTTTGTTTTTTGCTTTTTGTTTTTTTCCTTTTACTTCCACAGACTTTGTTTGATTAAAAGATTAGTTTATAATTCAAAATAAAATGAATCCCTCTATAGTCACACTTTGTTTCTTCATGAAGCTAAATGTAATCAATCTGACGAGCCCCATTTCTTGCTAGATGTGGACTATATCTGTGCTATATCTCTATACTGAAACCATTAAGGGGCCTCCAAGCACTTAATTGTAGTGACTGTGTGAGTTTATCAGATTAGCCATTCAGTACCCGCATTGATGGAGAGCTTCCGTACATGCATTTTAACGTTCAAATACAAACAATATTAAACACTGGGCCCCTTGAAAGCTAGATATTTTTCGAAAATTGACTGCTAGTCTATACTATTGTGAATACCAGTTCTCTTGATCTGTAGCCGACAATTCAATTCGTAGATTATTATGACAACTTTATATGCCTAGTGCATTTCTGTTTATTTCATGAATAATTCAAACAACTCCCATGATAGATGTGTAAACTCTTAAAAGAGACACACTGAATATTATACATCACAAACGGGGATGTCAAGAATCACATATTGTCATACAAATCAAGGAGTTATATTTCCCACTGTAATTCCCTGTAAATACACTTTTGGGCCAGAGTATATGAAAACTCTTGTCTACACATTTATGTATACTCTGTCACTTAGGCTGTATTTCATGGTTTGAGCAAGACCCTTAAGTGGGAATCATGGGATATCATGGGTAATCTTGATGATACAGCAAAAGATGATATTTTAGACGGACGTAGGCCTCCAACTATGTGGCAACAGTTTGTGAAAGTCCATTTCCTGTTTCAACACCATAATGCTTCTGAGTAAAAAGCATGGTCAAAAAAGACATTTGATTCTGAGTTTAGTGTGGCAGAGCTTACTCTACTACACAAAGCCCTGATCTGACCGAACAATATGAATGACTGATCTCACAAATGATCTTGTGGCTGAATGGGGCGCAATTCTTGTGGTCAGGTTGCAAAATCTTGTAGAAAGATTCCTAAACATGTGGAGGTTAATAACAGTGGTAAAGAAATTAGGTGTTTTACTATCATGAAAGGATGATGTGTTTGGGTGTTTAAGCACACGCACTATACACACCGTTAGATAGGGAGAGTAGTATTATGTTTTAACTACAGAGAGGGTGAACACCATACAAAAGAGACTAGTAGTGAAGAAAAAATAAGCATCAAGATATTATGTGTATTATGTGCCAAAGCAAGTCGTTGTGCACCTCAGGACCTGTCCTGGTTCTTAAAGAGCAGAACAATGAAGTGCCTGTACGGTAAGAGAGTAATGTCCTGCTCCATTGCATGTGGGATGTGTGTGCCTTGCAGCTAACCTCTGAGAGGGTTGATGTGGGTAACGGTTAACTTACAACAAGGACAAATTTACAAACTTTGAAAAAAAAAAAAAAGACTGGTTTTATGGAAGGAAACTCCTCTGTCATAAAGTAACTGAGTTCCCTGGCTCAAAATGAAAGTTGAAAAAGTATTTTATTTGTCATTCAGAATATTAGAGTCCACAAAAAAACTAAAGAGCTGCTTCTGCATTCATCAAAGATGATTCATTCAGTTTGGACAAAAGAGGCAAGAGATGTATTTGGGGGAGGCCAAAATGTTTAGAGGAAATGTTTGGCCAAATTGTGCTGAAACACTCAGTTTGAATTTAATGTTACACAATCAGTTTGTCCATGAAGCAATATGTACCAGCACATTGTATCTGTTTACTTTCTGAACTCTTACCACCAGTGGCCCCACAGCTCACTTCTCAGATTCACAGATACCACTTCCTCTTTAAACCAAACAGTCTTTGAAAGAAGGCACACACCAATATTTTTTTTTCAATCAATATAGTGCAGTTGAACATATCACATTATCTTTAAACTGGCAATAATGATCCCAGATGACAAACACAATGTATATATATACATCGTGTGTGCTGAAACAATAACCACTGATATGTGTGCATAGGTTTGCATTTTAATGTAACATCGCTTCTTCAATCAACACTTATTGTCTCTTTTACCACCATGCACGCAGGCTTACTTCCTCTGCTGTTTCTGCAAAGGCGAGGGTTAAAGGTGTGGGCTGATGTGGACAGATTTTCAATGTTTTTACCACTTCAGGAAGTGTCCCAATCTTCTACAACACGGAAAACGGGCTTGGGTTGGGGAGGACTGAGACTGTATGGAAAGGGCATTACTTTAGCACTATAGGCCATGGTTTATGTAACTAAAGCATTGTCATCCTCACAAAAAGCAGTGGTTACAGAGGGAATATCACTTCAAATGTATTGTGAATAATTTGTTTGCCATCACCCAAAGCAAAGAACAGACCAGAGCAGTACACAGCAATAACAAATGACACCTACACTTTCTACAGCATTAAAAAACTTAAACTGACTCTGTAGAGAAAAAAAACTATTTCACTCTCACCTTAAAATTCCTGTACCTGCCCAGCGACCTGAGGCTTTTCCTGGAGCAGCAGTAACAGTGAAGTAGAGAAGCTGCTCTCCACTGCTGGAAACATAATTTTAATGACAAGGTATGGCATTCTTCCTCTCCCTCATTTTGTTGCTCTTTTACAGGCAGACACCACAAGATTCTTTTGAATTATTGGATTCAGGAATCAATGCAATTAACATTATAAGAAAAATGCATGAAATGCATTAAAAAGCATCCATAATCAAAGTTTTTATTATTCAACTGTAGCCTGTTGAATCAGATCAAATCAAACCATGAGTTACCTAGAGATTCCCATGCCTAATTATTGAGGCTTCTCTTCCATTGATGAGGCTAAAATGAACAAGATTTTCTTACAGGCCAATTTAAAAAATAAAAGATAATAAAAATGTTCTCCTCTGTTTCTCATTTGGTATTTGCTAGACTGGCTGTCGTTTTAAGGGTCACTTACTGGAGCATGGTACTAGTTCTTCCTGTTTCCCCTATTGTCTGTATGTTATGCAATGGCATACTTCCATGAATGCATGCTGTTCTAGGTTGGCGACGTGTATTACAATGAAAAAGCAAAGTGTGCAAATATCAGTTCCAGTTAAATGAATGCTGAAAAAAAAAAACACCAATAAAAAAAACCCTGTGTAATCATTTGCTGCGCCTGTACTGTCTGAAGTAAAATGTTGAAGAAAAAAGTCTTAGACAGAAAAAAAAAGTCATGACGACACATCGAGACAAGATGTGTCAGTACTACTGGGATTGACTTCCAACAATCACTCACACGACTCTTAAAACCTCTGCCAGAAATGCATCAATTCAGTCTTCTGTTGTAAGACAATTCAGAGCAATTCTCACAATGAAGATTATTTGTATAGTCTTTGTGTTACTCATCCAAACATTACAGTGCTTGGCTTCTGATGGTACGTTTTCCAACATTTAATTTTGAGTTTTTTTGTGAAATTGTGTGAAATGACTGTGCACATTGTAAATGATTGCTGTTCCCTTTACCATGTGTTAGTGTGTATGTTGCCAGTGTTCAGTTGTTAGACTTCAATGTTGATATGATTGTTTGTTTCAAGTTTTGTTTTTTGTATTTTGTTTGTGTATTATTATGTTTTTAATGTATGTTTTACAGACATGGGGCACTTCCTACATTGTTGCTCATTAAATTAGTAACTCTTTATGTATATTCATAACTGTTGTAGAAATAGAATAATTTCTGAATAGTTCTGAATTTAACATTTTAAGGTTTGTGGAACTTTTTTGTGCAGATTCACCGTTTCAACTAATTAATGAGGCCACTGGTTTTTGCTTGGTTAAAACAAACAACTTATGCCATGAAATCCGCTGGACAACTGGTGACCGACTTTTGGTTCAACAAAAGAATAAGTGCCTTGGAGTCCAGGGGAAAAGTGTGGGAAGTGAAATAAGCCTCTACGATTGTGATGAAACTAGTGACCTTCAAAAGTGGGAATGCAAGAATGACACAGTGCTTGCTCTTAAAAACCAAGAGCTGTACATCGAGCTCACTGCGGATAACACAGCAGCTCTCTCAAGGGCAACAGGACCCAACAACCATCTCACAATTTCAGGGAAGTCCAGCGGTGCTTGCACAAGAACATACAGAGGTAGAGTATTATATAAAATGGTCACGGTTAAAAGGACTTCGAGATACTGCCTAGACTAAATCATTGTGATATTCAGTGAACAAAACTAGAATACTTATGACGATCATTTCAGAGACAATTTTATAAAAGTGTGGGAGTGCTTTATGATTTTTACATTATTTAGTTCAAGCGGAGGGTCAAACTGGTTAACAGCTAGTCATGGACTGCTTACTTAATACATGCCATGTAAAATGTCCGATTGATAAATATTATTGTGATTTGAGAGGAACAAACGCTTAAAAAAACATTTTTAGGATTCTATCATCATCATGTTTGATAGTGGTTTGTCATATTCTGTTATAAAAGAAAAAGATATGTTACTGCAAGTATAAATGTTCTCAATGTAATCTTGCTCTAATCTTCTCTTAGAACTTTATGCTATTGGTGGAAATGCAGCTGGGATGCCATGTATGTTCCCCTTCCAGTACAAAAACCAGTGGTATTCAGACTGTACTTCTGTTGACTCTCCAACAAAACAGCTTTGGTGTGCAGTTGAAACAAAGTATCAAAGTGAACGCTGGGGCTACTGCCCAGTTACATGTGAGTACTGCCTCCCAACCAACTGTACTGTCATTCTAGGGGGCCATAGCCACAGAATAACCTATTCATTTGAATATACTGGCCATTAAGTTCAACAAAGAGGAGTTAAGATCTGCCCTAAATATTGGTTGAATTTGAATTGTCAGGTACTTTAAAAATGCTTCTTGAGTGGTTTTAAAACTCACAAAATATGGTGAGAGAGTTGGCAATACGATAAGGAGTTATTATTTGATTTTGGATTTTTTGATTCCTAGTAAGTTAAGGTTAATTCAACTCCTATTATTTAATGAACACAAAAATATAAGATCAGATAACAGGAAGTATTACACTACACAGTAAACATAACTTGTCCATATTTTGTATATACTAACTCATAGCTAAAGAAGACTGGAATTTACATCCAACAACAGGAGCATATTACCAGCTCAACACATGGGCTGCTCTGACTTGGTCCCAGGCTGAAACCAGCTGCAAACAGCAGGGAGCCTCCCTGCTCAGTATCTATGATCCTCATGAGCAGGCTTATGTAATAGGTAAGGTGACACTGAGTATATACTGAATGTATTAAAATCAGAACATATTTGACCAAATAGGACAATAATATACTGTTTCATTTGTTTTTGAATCCATGTTTTTTTTTAAAATTCTAGATATTATTTATTATTATTTTAAGATTATTACTTTACTTTTTATTTAAAGTTTTCTTTACACTTTTAAAATGCAGTATTTGTGGTGATGAGAATGAATGTTTATTTGGATGCTGTTGTGTTGTCTAAACAATCAGAAACCGTGAGCCTCACCAACAACTAATTACCAAGGGAAAGACACATTATTTTGTAATTTTTGTTTTCCATGCCCCAAACAGCACTCCTAGGGACGGGGGGCAATAAGCTTTGGACTGGGCTAATTCTGGATACAGAACATGGCTGGAAGTGGTCTAATGGGAGGCCTTACCGCTATATGAAATGGGACTCAGGTAGATTTTTCTTATATGCTAACTTTGTGTATTATTCTGATAAAATAAAATGGCAATGTATCAAAATACATTAGTTATCAAAAAGCAAGCTTAGGCAGAAATAAGTTAGCCAGTAGTATAACCCCCATCTGAAATAAAGACACAAACAAAAATTCACTTTTTTAAATGCAGACAGCAGATAGAGGAAGTTGAAACTCTGTCTTCCTTATTCTCATATCTGTCAAAGAAAAACGTGTATCTGTTTTGCATTCTTTGCTGCAGGCCAATGTTTTTTTTATGTATTAAATTATTCGAAGAGTTGGGGTAATGGATTACATTTATATATATAAATAGACTGATAAGTAATGTTTCTTTTACTGCATTGCTACTTTGTTGTTCTGTACTCACCACTTTTTAAAATCTTTGACGTTTTTAACATGTGTAATTACCATTTTTTCTATCAATATACCAGTTCTCATATGAGCCTGCAGTAGTGCAGAATTATAGTAAGGTTACAAAAAAGGTTAATGAATTTAAATATATATATATATATACACACATATATATACGCTATGTGAGCATGGAAATCTGTTGTTTAATAAAAAACAGTGACACAGAATCTTGCACAAGATGTTGGGAAAACATTCATTAGCTTTCTTGCCAAGAGTAAGATAAAAGATTCATAAGACTCTCAAATTTCACCATAACATATCATGTTTCTACAGTCAGCAGCTGGTTATTTAGCTTGGCATAAAGACTTGAAACATGGGGAAAAAGCTAGCTAGGGCTGCAGCTGTCACCTAATTTAGCAATCTAGCATTCAACTCATTACTCCTATGATTACTCGAGTCTTCAGACAGGAAATACTTCTGCTTAATTAGAGAGCGATAGTAGATTTTTAAAAAAAATCTCAGGAAACGTCTTCTATTACTATTCTGTTTCCTTTTTGGGAATGAATAAATGATTGAAATCAACTGTTGTTGCCTAGATTGCATATATAATGTTATCTGTCAAAACTAAATACATTTATTACATCCATATTACATGCCATATTACATCATGGTTTGTGGCTTTTGTGGGACACTAAAAAATTGGAAAAATTGGACTGGAGAGTTGGATAGAGTCCACACAAATTACTTTATCATAAATGTTCTTCATTCCTTCAGCTCACCTAGTAATTGGATAGAATTTAGCTAGATTAAATCTATACTTACTGTCACCTTGTGCCAGGTCTGCTCCCCGAATAGGATATGTAGTAACATTGGACTTGAGACTTTCTGCTGAGTTGCTGAAACACTTAATTCCATGTTGTACTGTGTTAGTTTGGTTTTAAAATAATCAATCTTGCTTACTAAATCAAAATTCTTAAAGGAATGTGACATTTTGTAGTTTAGTTGAGCATTATGTGCAAAACACTGAGAAAACTAATTAATTCAAAACTGTTTTCAAAACCATTATTTCAAGCATGATCATCATCTTGTTTCAGGACATCCGCTTCCTAATCCAGGACACAACTGTGCCTTTTTTGATCCTGCTGTAATGTACTCCTGGCAAAGTTCACCTTGCAGCAAGAAACTTGGGTATATTTGCTACAGTAAAACAGCAGAAGAACTGCCCACACAAGGTAAAGACAACCATCTATCCTACTCCAAGCAACCCCTGGGAACCATAAAGCAACATTTTTCACATCTGCCACTCTGCCAAATCTTTTGTTTTTTCATGATCAGCTGCTGAGACAGGATTTTGTTCAAGACCTTGGATTCCATACAATGGCCACTGCCTCTACCTCAATCGGACTAAGAAAACATGGTCTGATGCTCAGGGAGCGTGTCGTAATCTAGGAGGTGATTTGGTTAGCGTTCGCAATGTGGAGGACCAAGGCTTTCTCATTTCTCAACTTGGATATGGTATGCAAAACAATTCAAACAACTGCCAAGAGAACACACAAACTAAAATCACCCACTGTCATATAATGACCAGTAGCTGACCAATTCTGATGCAATATTTTTGGTAATTATTTTAGATACTACAATACAAGGATTTGCTTTTTCTCATCTCTAGACTCTATGAGTCAATGATACATCTGTGTGACTAATTACAAAAAATAAAGCAAGTGGATTTTAAATTAAACAATGTGGGCTGCCTTTGACAGGACCTTCAAAACCCCCTGATAGATTTTTTTTGTTGATAAATTAGACTGACATGCAATTTATAAACATGAATCTGTATTTTTATTCATGTAATCTTGGGAATAAAATATTTGTTGCTTTGTATCAAGTAATAGGACAGTAAGATAGAAAACATGCAAATATGCAGATGTCTGTTTTAAAGTTACAACACAATATTTTTTACAAACTGATCATTTTGTTTTGTTCATGTCTGTAGAATCCACCGATGAGCTTTGGATTGGCTTGAATGACAGGAAGACAGAGGGACTGTTTGAATGGATTGACCACTCTACTGTCACTTTTACTAGCTGGGAATTTGGGAAACCTGCCATGTCTACTGAAATAAAGGACTGTGTTCTCATCAGAGGGGAGGCAAGGAGAACTATGTGAATTTGGTGCACATTTTACTTAACTGTTTCAGTGCACAACACACATTCTTTGTAAGAAATTAAAATGAAATAATGTTACTTAATTTCATTTGTCATGCAACAAAAAACCCTCTCTCCAGATATATCCACTCATCCACATAAAAAAAAATGCTACTTTGTTGCAGAATGGAAACTGGGATGATCGTCTGTGCGCAGAGAAACATGGCTATATTTGTATGAAGATGAGTGCCTCACAACCAACTGGAGATGAAGTGGAGCAGGATGCAGGCTGCAAAGCTGTGCGCTAAGTTTACGTAGTTTTATCTCTCCAAAATTATCTCCTCTCAATTAAACAATAAAACAATCCCTCAAATTTAACCTTGATGCATGATTTAAACTTCAGGAACCTAATCCTAACCCTAATCTAATCCTTGTAATTTCAGCATCTTTCCATTTGTCTTTGCTAACAGTTGGTAGACTGTGTGGCATTCGGCCCACTTATTTTCATACTCAGTCACTGTTATTAAGCAATCTTTTCTATTCCTGCAGACACCATATACTATGACCAAACTGCTATTTTGGCCTCCTTCAAACATTTGATAAAATAATGGAAAATTATGAAAAAGAATATTTTTTTCTCCCTTTTCTTTTTTTTCCTCAACAATCCAGGGCTGGAGAAGACATGGCTCATACTGCTACTCTATAGGAACACAGGCGAAAACTTTTGATGAAGCTAAAGATTACTGCAAGAGTTTAGATTCTTATTTAGCTGATGTTTCGACTGGGTAAGAACATTTATTTTAATCAAATGTTCTGAGTGGTGCCATATTTCAGAAGTTTAAATGTACTGGGGACAACAAGCAGAATTTGAACAGAGAAAAAATATCTTAAGTGAGACCAGAAACCAAGTGATCCTACTTGTGTCAATCTGTCCAGGGTGGATAATGCATTCATTGTCAGCTTGGTGGGGTTGAGACCAGAGAAATACTTCTGGCTGGGCCTCTCCAACCAGAAAAACATTGATGAATTTGTTTGGACTAACAAAGACACCGTAAGATTTACTCACTGGAATGCTGAAATGCCAGGTACAGGATCATTTTAAACTTAATCTCTAACAAGTGGCAAAAACTGGCTTTGCAATTGACATTTCACGATTTCTCCCTCAACAATCCAAGGTCACAGACAGGGCTGTGTTGCCATGGCAACAGGAATTTTTGCTGGCCTGTGGGATGTGCTGCCCTGTTCAAATAAGGTGAAATACATCTGCAAACACCTGGCAGAGGGGGCAGGTCCAACCCCTGCACTGCCCACTCTTACCCCTACCACCTGTGCAACTGGCTGGACTCGACTTGATTCAAGAAACTACTGCTTTAAGGTATAGCCACATGTAAAACAAAACCAGTGCTGTGCAGACTTGCTCTGAAAGGCCCAGTTAGAAAGTAGATCTTCTTAACATGCAAAGCACAATCAACTGAATGATGAAGTTATATCATCTATCTCTTGCTTGCTCTGTTTTGTAATGGTGATTTGTCAATGCCTGACAAAGATTTCTGTCAAATCAAACCATTGATCTGTAAGTAATCATAGGAGTTGTTGATACAATCTCCAGAAATTTTATTCAACTCTTGTTTCCAGTTTGCTTTTGTGACACAAGCATCTAAATCCAGCATATACACATACCCCACAACCTGACATTAGGTAAAATTGGGGATGTATGTGAGTGATGTCATTTCTATTCTTTTAGCATGATCACTCTTGTGGCCTTATACTTTTTAAATCATCAATGATTATGGAATCTAAATTAGAAAGTTACATTACACCTTTTTACACTTATGTTCCTGGTTCCCAGGAACTTGCATCTTTCGACATGTACTGTAAGAATTTTGGAATAAATGGAGCAAGGAACAGTTCAGCAGATAGAGGCAATGCAATACTTAAGGATCAATTTCACCCTTGGCACAGACTGAGAGGAGCTCCCTTTTTCTCTAGACCTGTCCAATTTCCCATCATTCATGTTTTAAGAAGCTTGATTACAGAAGAACTTTTATTGCTTGTCAAGTCTCCTTATTCTTTCTCTAATTAGCTGTGAAAGCCTTTGCAAGGCAACCCTAAAAAAATTGCAGATTTGAAAGAAACATCTGTGTATCCCTTTCATCATTGTCAGCTGTTGTGAAGTGACACCACCAAACCATTTTAAATGTCTTTGTCCTGTGTTGAAGTTATTTACAGGATCATCAAACAAAAGGACCTGGTTTGAGGCCAGAAATTACTGCATGGAAATTGGAGGAGACCTGCTCAGCATCCACAGTGCAGCTGAGCTAGAAGCACTACCAGATCGGTACAGTATGACCTGTTACAGTACAATATTAAGAAAATACAAAAACTGGTTGCAACAGAAGATGAAAGTTGGCCAGTCCCCAGCAGAGCACTAGGATGCAAGTAGCAATAATTATTAAGTTAAGCAAAAGTTTTTTCTTTTAACATTTTGCAAACAGATTTTATAATTGAATCATTAATATCAGTTTGTCTGTTATAGCTATGGTAGAGTCTGGATCGGACTTAGTGCCCCTGACCCACTCACCGGTTATGTATGGAGTGATGGATCCCCAGTATGTTAACAGTTTTTTACTGCAGTTGTTGAGTCAATTAATTTTAGTCCTAAAGCCTCTATGAAATAGGCACTAAAGCACATGATTCACTGTGTTTTTATTGCTTGCCTTTGTTTACAGCTGCAGTTCCAACACTGGGAACATGGAGAGCCAAACAATAAAAACAATGTGGAATCTTGCGCTGAACTGGAATTGTCTTCTCGGGATTCGAGTGGGTCTTGGAATGATGTGCACTGTGAGACGGCCCTTTCATGGTTGTGCCAGATCCGCAGAGGTATAAAGGGACTGAAACAATTTCTTTCTTTGTTTTTTTGGTTACTAAGCTTGCTTGGTTTTTTGAACATGGTCTTTTTTAAATGTATGTTGGGGAACATATTCATATTCCACTGGTATTTTCTATGTTCCTATGTTTAATTACTATAAATATCTTTACAGGATTGGAGCCAAAACCAGCTCCAGACCGTGCCACTCCAGGTGAGTGAGCAATTTTCAATGCAAACTTATGGAAACATTGCATAAATGCTTTTCAAAAAGTTTCTCTCTGTTCATTATTTTGTTGCTGTTGTTGCTTTTCTGACAATTGATATCGGTTTAATGTTTAGTGTGGCACACAGGCAATTCATCTCAAAAATCAGACTTTATACTCCAAGACTTTGCTTCTACTGCCATGCTTGTGGCTTTGTGAACTTAAATGGTGATATTAGACTGCTTACAAGCCAATAGTAAAATAGTGAAGTGAAGAAGTACAGTGTAAACTTTGCTGTGTAACCATCACAAAGTACAAATGGGGCTGATCGGAATGTCATCAGTTTTTCAGATTTTGGCCATAAACCAAAGCATGATTGAACCTTAAAATTTTTAAACTGACTACAAGGTTAGATGAAGGGTAAAGACATCACCAGACTTTTTAACATTTAGCAAGGGGGCACAAAAGTCTGTGTCAAACTGCAAGCCTAATAGTTGTTTAGGCACTTCATGTGAACCCAAAAAAAAAGAAAAAAAAAACTTGACAAAAAGTGATACATCAATGAAGTCAGTAGGACACACCAATTGGAAATCATGAATGTGAGCTCTAAGTGCATCTTTCTATTTCATGCTTCAACAACAGTGAATTTCACCGTAATGTAACAAGCTTCAGGGCTTTGGTATAATCTGACAATCTCCAGTTTTCAATTACCAAAGGCCAGAGACAAAGCAAGTCAAATTCCCATCAGATGCTTTTCAGGCATTTAAGATCAAATACTAATTTTAAAAAAATAACAAGCTCTTCTTCCTTTTTCAGACAAAGATCACATTTAAATATATGGTGTGAATGGGGTCCTTCATGTTTATTTCAAGTGTCATGTCACTGTTAAGATGTTGTAATTTCAGTCTTATATTTAGCCCTTAAAATTAAGTGTTGGTCATATTTCTAACATGTCTGCAGACTACAATGTGACCACAAGTGGGTGGCTAGAGTGGAAGGGAAATCAGTATTATTTTTACAGAAGGTCGAACTCCATGGAAGACGCTCGTCGCTTCTGCCAAATGAGGCATGGTGACTTGGTAACTATCAACAGCGAAGCTGAAGCTGTCTTTTTATGGAAACAGGTGAGTTCTGACATTTACTGCTTAAATGACATTACTCATTTGCCATGAAACTAATACATGTTTTACTAAGTGTCTCTCTCTGTTGGTACAGGTGGCCAGAAGTAGTGGCAATTTCTGGATTGGTCTGAGCATAGATCTTGACAAAACATATTGGTAAGTATTAATAAAATAAAAATGGATTTGAAAAACTGAGACAAGCCCGAGACCAGAAAAGTTTCTAAATAAAGTGATATGTAGATGATATTAATAGATAAATAATGTGTTTTACTGTGAGCATTTCACTTTTTTATTTTCAAACAAGAAAAATATGTAATTGAAAAACAACCCTTCCCCAAATATGCACATCATATACAACACATTTAAAAATATAAAAGAAGCATTTTAGTCACACAATACATCATAAATCATACAAAAAAGTTAAGTATAAGCATATAAGTAAACACTGACTGTTAGGTCACTGCTCCAAATGGGACCATTACAGAGAAAATAGGAACAAATTTATATCTGATTCACTAAGGGACAGCTGAGAAAATGGCCCCCATAACAAAGAATGGGCCCAGCACCTCTTGATACAGTCAAGAAGTGCTGGGGTACAGGTACAGTCAAGGCAAGTCAAGTCAAAGCAAATCGAGTCCAGTAAGTTTTTGTTTATTTGACCCAATTCACTACATTTGTCATTACAAAACCTTTTTCCTAAAAAAAATATAGAGCATGCTTAGACCACACTGTATAATTCAGAGACTAAAAACTTGCTTAGAGTTTTCCTGGCACAGCAGATTTCCAGTTTAGAAAAACAAAGCATCTGGCCATGAATGTGGCAAAGGCTATCACCTTCTAAGAAAGAAAGTGACAGAGGTGAGACAATGTCAAGTGATGGAATATAACACTGTGGTTTAATCAGTTTCCAAAAATGTCTCAAAAACCAAAAATATGGGTATGTTGGGTGATAAGGATATGTTAATAGTTTTTATAGTTATCAAAACAGAAGAGTCAACATGGTAATCAAATGTATACAAAGAAGTGTGAAATTCCTTTGAAGCCTTTTGCATGGAATTTGACAGAAATATGAAGGACATCTTAGCTGATGTACTAGTAACTTCATAACTGGTAACAAGTAGCCCTGTCAACTCGGTTGTAATTAGGTAAAACTTGATGCCAAGAGAGACTTGGCTGCTTGATAAGAAATGACAATCAAAGTACAAATGTAAAATGAGACATTCATTGTTAAAACCTGAAGAGTGCGAGGTAGCAAAAATGTTGTCAAGTATTTGAAATATTTTTTTCTTATTTCATCAAGTGTGACTTCAAGTAATCTCTCATTTTCACATTAAAAATTGTGTCTACTCTATAAATGCTTTTCAGCTAATTTTACTGCTTTCCAAAAAGGTGGATGGACGGTTCTCCAGTGGTGTTTCAAAGGTGGGATGAAGATCAACCCAGATTCTTGAACAATGATGAACACTGTGTTGTCATGACTACCTCTATGGGTGAATATTTTATAATTAATAATTCTCACTACATACTTTCAAATGACTTACCTGAAGAATTAATCTGTTATATGGTCTACATGAAACTGCACATCGTATTTGCAGAAATAATTATTTAATTTTCTGGATCGGCTCACAGGGTTCTGGCATGATTACAGTTGTGGATTTGAGTTCTACTCGATTTGTAAACGGAGTGGTGAACCTCCTGCCAACGCCACTGTGCCACCGACAGTTACTCCAAGTGGTGGCTGTCCACAAAACTGGAAAAAAATTGACTCAAAGGTCAGAGGTCACCTCTTTGATATTTGTTTGACTTAATGGGAATACAGTGTGTTGCAAGGAAATAAACTTTTAGTGCCTGTTTTGAAATAATCCTTTCTGACAGAGCATTGCTCTGTGTAGATAAAAAAAAGCCAAATAAATAAAAGATATCACACTAAGCTGTTGTTTTTTTCATCTATAGTGCTACAACGTCATTAATAACCAGTTGGAAACATGGGATGGAGCAAAGGCACAATGCAAATCCATGGGAGGAAATCTGGCCTCAATTCTCTCAAAACATGTGCAAGGTTTGTTTTGTGATTGCTTTTTCACAAAATTATCACTGTTTGTATCCCAGATTTATATATGAAGTTAGCCACCTGGGTCTTCTATTCTAAGATAAAACTCACCTGAAGTTGTTTCTATCAGGAGAGACTATGGTCAGTATTGTAATCCATATTTTTCTTTGACTGAAACGTTTTTCTACAAGTGTAATATTTAAACAGTGGTACATTTGACATGGGTAACTACATCATCAGGCATACACTATCTTACCTAATAAAAGCAAAGGATTTTTACAATTAAAAAGTAATCATGGTGCACACTGTGATGAGAGAGTGAATAAATCCAAGTCTCTTCACAGTCCACGCACGCAAAGAGAGGACCTGAAGAGGGATAGATTGAGTAAAGTGAAGACATTGACTGTACAAGTTACAAACAGGCTCAGTGGTAAACAACACACTAAGCCGATGATAAATTTGGTGTTTTTCTGTTTTTAGCTCTGCTAGGCCAAAGAATATGCAGTTAAAATAGATGGGTGATGCTGTTTTGCCTCTATGCTGGAAGTTTGTTGGAAGTGACTTTCTGTAGCCCGTTATGTGGAGTTGGTGCTGTGCAAGACTCCATTTAAATTTTACTCATTTTAAATTTAATCAAAATTTGTTTTAATAAATATTTACATGAAAGATGGAAATTTCCTTTTTTTTATTTTAAGTTGATTACTAAAAAAAACATTTTTTTTAAAACATGTATTTTATCTTTTTATATATTAATTATTAGACCTCTGTGTGTGTGTTGGTTTGTCAAATCATCAGTGATGTTGACAGTTGCAATGCTGGAGGCACCTTCCACAGACCTGTGGATTGGTTTGCATAATTCAAATGGTAATTCTTTTTACTGGACTGATGGCCGACCACAGCGATACAGCAACTGGGGATCTAGTGTAAGTGGACATATTTACAATGTCAAGTACATGAGTTATATAACCGACTTCTAAAGAACTTGCTATATTTTTACTGTTATTCATTTACATCAGCTGTTTTTTCTATTTCTGCAGCAAAAGTATAAGGTACCTTTCAGAGTAAAATGTTTAAACATGTATTTGAGGCATAAGTGTGCTACCATAGGGCCAAACAACTGAGTTATGCTTGTTATGAACACCCTTTAGTTTTGGTAAACCTTTAATTTTGTGATTAATTAAATGCATCTGTATTGTTTGTCATGCTTATTTTATGTGATGCTAAGAATTTCCCATTTTTCACTGCAGAGATTTGAAAGGTATCCTGACATGGACTATGAGGTAATTTTTTTTTTATGTGATTATAATGTACAATTCCAATGTACAATTTGTTGTGACTTGCAGCTGAAATAAATTACACTCCTAACCTTTGTTTTTTTTCTTTTTTATGAATCACATGTCTCTGTTCAGTTTGAAACACATATTTTGTTTGTGTATTTACACTAAAAACTAAAATGTATTTTATTTTTATATTTTTTCCACTGAAGATCTACAGAAGAATTAAGGTAATAACTCAAGGCACATTGTAAAATGTCACACATTATTATATGTAAAATTACAGTCCATTTGTCATAAAACCATAGTAATGAAATGGCTAGAAAAAAATAATTGTAGGAACTGTGGAAGTTTATTAGAGTACAATGTCAGTACAAATATGTTAGAATAATCACTGTACGCTGTTACTTATGTATTATGCATGATTACATTAATTATATATATTCAGTTTTTTTAGTTTAGGTTATAGATTTAGGTCATTTGTTTTTGAATAACAAGTAATTATACGAACAGATTTGTATGAATATGTCTAAAAAATATATGAGCAGATAGAGTTTATACAAAACTCTGTTAGAAGGCCAGTATACTGTACAGAAATTATAAAGTGCCCTGCTATCACATTCGGTTTGTTCCAATTTAATGTAACAACAGAATATGATTTATATGTTTATGCAGTAACATTGGGTCAATAGATAGTTGATGTCTTGGTCTAGTAATGATCACTTCTTTGTCAATTAGTCATTTTTAAGTGAGAAAGATGCCATCAGTCACTTCTTCCCGCTGGCAAAAGAGCAGTTGATGCTTAGTGACCCTTTTGCATCAGTGCATCTACATGCAGAAAATGTATCATGGCCTTTCCACCTTGGATCTAATAATACTTTGTTTTGCCTTATAATTTCTTTGCATAAGCAACATGAGTGTGTACTAATGAGTACCGATTCCAAAATTGGTATTGGGAAATGGATAAAAAAGTCCTGCAATGACACCAATGGATATGTCTGTCTTCGAAATCTTGGTGAGTCAATCTTCTCCCCTTCCTCTTGATTGTATTTCCTGTGTCTTAGAATAATTTTAATAGACAAGGACTGGAATTTTCGATTTCTTTTTGTTACATAAAGATCTGCAAAGTAAGTTAATTTAACATCTTGTTAGTATTGTCACAAAGCAGTCCTGCTTCCGGATGACTTTATATTCCAGTGTTTCTACTCTATCGTTATACTTAAACAGATACTATTACCAGATATGCTATATTTCCTTATTAACAAAAGTAAAACAATCAGCAAAGTATTATTTTTTTCATGATTGAACAGTGTGGATTCTGATGTTGTTGTGGGTACTTTAACAGCAGACAAATGATGCCACATTCATGACAAAGACAGCCACTGTTATTATAAACAGGCCTATTAAACCATTCTTTAAACTGCCCATTATAATTTTCAAGACAAAAAGAAATTGTACCTCTGAAGCATCTTTACAACAGTGAATTTGACCATAAATTAAAACATTATTTTGTCTATTTTCTCACCCTGTACAGACTCTTCTCTCCCAGATTCCCCTGAACCAACAATAACCACAGACTACGTCAAATTGTTTAATGACTCCATAAAGGTTGTTACCCAACCAATGACTTGGGAGGCAGCCAGGAAACACTGTGAAGATGATGGTGCCAGCATGGTTAGCCTGCGAAATGAATGGTTACAGATCTATACTGAGATGGTGACTTCAGAGCTCAAAGGTCCTGTGTGGCTTGGAATCAACAGCGAAATGGTAAAAGGCAGAGAGTCTTTCAAACTGCACAAAACAAACACAAACCACCTCTGCTTTTAACTTCAATACTTTCCTGACTTAACTGGATTCAATCGAGCTTAATATTACAGAACAAAATATTCCATCGGCTTCAGCAGTGTTGTAGGTTATTTAACCTAACAAAAAAGAGCAAAGTTCATATTCACAAAGAAAAATTAGAAAGAGCAAATATTCTCTTAAAAAAGAACAATCTACTCTACTTCAGCTAATGATGCTGAATACAGTTATATCAACTCTCCTTTCAGACTGGTGGATATTACAGATATGTTGATGGCTGGTACCTCTCCATTTACAACTGGGATAGACGGGAACCAAGTATGGACCGTCCCTGTGTGTACGTGGATGCGGAAGGAAAATGGAAGACAGATTTATGCACTCAGACCAAGGCCAGCATTTGTATGAAGTCTGCAGGTGGGACTCATTTACATTTTAATAATGACTAGCAGAACTGCATCCTCGTTATTTTGACAAACATCTGGCTTACCTGTTGTAAATATGGTTACAGCTGGTACTACTGCATTTGTTTTTCACAAGTGATTTTGCTTTCTCATTCTACAAGAAAATGGTACGTGCATAAGTGCATTAGATTTCTCAGTATTAACTACACACTCATTCATTGTCCCCAGTGTTATTAGTGTCTCTCTCATCCACAGATGTGCCACCAACACAGCCAAGCGAATTTCCAGGATACTGTCCAGATTATCCACAAGAACTATCTAGCTTCAGATACCAGCCTGGTTGGGTAGCATTTAAGGGTAACTGTTACCTCTTCAACACAGAAAGGACTGAGTGGCCAGATGCATCCACTAACTGTATAAGACATGGTAAAGATTTTCTTTGGATGGTCTGATACATGTCCTCAGCCACTCAGCTGGGTTTAACTTAAAGACCTGCTGTATTTTTGTTTGCTTGCTTGTTTGTCTGAAGGTGGGAGTCTCGCCAGCATTGAAGATCCCTCTGAACAAGAATTCATTCAAAGTGCTATCAGAATTTATCAGGACAGCCACAGCTCTTTCTGGATTGGCTTATTTAAAACTCACAGAGGTACTGTTTCATTGTCCCTTTCATATAAAATGTTAAGCCAAGCTTTGTTGATCAGAAAGTAGGAGCACCAATAAACCTGTTACCAGACCACTTTACAGTCATGACAAGGCCAGCACTCTACGTGAACAAGTGTGGTGAGCAAAAAAAATGAAAAAAGACCCTCACTCATCTTTTCAAAATATCATGTCAACATCAATCTAATCAAGTTAACCCACTTTAGTGGCAGCTTGTCTAACTGCCTCCTAATGTTACCGTATCCTAAAAGCAAAAAATACAGGATCACAAATCTCGTATCTCAAGTCTGAGACAAATCCCTCAAGTCAAATTTCATGTCACTGTGAGAAAAATTTAAAGTTGTGCTCAAATTACTAATATCTTTATCAACCCTTTTTAAATCACATTTCTGGCCATACTGTACTGTATATCTATTAAACTATATGCTACTTAAAATATACACAAAACAAAATACATCCTACCTGTGCCATTGCACTCAGAAATACATCAAAAACCTACAGTAAAACACTTTTGCCCTTTCATGAGGACTTAAAGTGTGACTAGAGTCCAAGTTGCAAACTTGAGTCTCCGTCTCTGGGTGTTATTTTAGAAAATTTAAGCATTGCAAAAAATTGTTTCCAATATCATCAGAACAGTAGATATTGAGTACAAATTTACAGAACTCTTTGGTAATTAATTTGGTATGACAGATAACTCTTCAGAGAAAAAAAATTCTGAATTTGAATTTGTTCCCAGGTCAGTGGCTGTGGTTGGATAGAGCCCCAATGGAATATACTAACTGGAATTATGGTCAACCTTATGACAACAGTTATGCAGTATTGCAAGTTAGTGATGGGAAATGGAGTACAGCCAGCCGGTGGCACGACAGACCATACATTTGCAAAACTGCAAAAAGTGAGTGCATCATTCTTATTAGCACTCAGTTTGAATTGAAATAATGTTAGTGCAACACTGAACACACATGTTGAAACACACTCTGAGTAAAGATACATTTTAGAAAATGAAAGAGTATCATGTCAATACACTGATTAAGAAATGATAGCCTTTTGTAAGTTTCTCTGAGCGTGTTTTCTTTCTTTCTAGTATTACCACAAGTTCCACCGACAGTTGGTAAGTTATATCTCTTAATCCTTTACATTTGATTTTTAATAATAATTATTATTAAGTTGGCTCATTATCTCTGTGTTGATTCTGTATAGCAAAACATGTGGTGGATCCTCCAACTCGTAGCCACACTTTAGTAATTATGCTGACAATTGCTGTGATTGCTGGAGGAGCAGTCATCATCTTTCTTCTCTTCAAGAAGTCTGGACGTCGCTTACCTATTCCTGAAAAGTTAACCACATTTGACAACCCACTTTTCTTCAACAATGAGCGGTCCCAGCATGATCTGGTCAACGCAAATAAACTGGTGGCAAATGCAAAGGAAGAAAGCCCTGAGCCTGTTAAAACTGTGTGATGTAAATACAAGTAGAATCTACTCGCAGATCTTTGTCAGGTTTCTAACATGACCAACAATTTAGTTTCCTATTTTGAAATGGTAAAACCTTAATGCAGTCTTCAATAATTGGCCTTAATTAGACAAAGTGTTGAAACCATATGATGACATATTTTACATACAAACATCTATATGTAATAATTAGTTGGTTTTTTTTTATATGTAATAGTTTGAAATCATGTTTCATTGTATATTTTGTATCAACTAGGAATCTACTGAATGCTTTGATGGCTTTTAATTCATTCTTGTTTTACTGTTCTGCTGCAAGTGGTGGGTAGATGAGGAGGGGCAGGTTGTGCATAAGTCTGGTCTTAGCTTAGACAGGTTGTAACTTGATGTTTTAAGTCTGATTTGACAGCCTGTTGCACCACCAGGCTTTAAGCATTCTTCTTACTCAGACCAGCCATAAATCTTACACCTTATCAGGTGGAGGCGTAAATGTTGGCCATCACTGTTGCAAAAACATTTAACACCTCTACCTAAAACTTTTAATGATGGTGTGTATTTACATATTACACAATGAGCGGGCATTCAGATAGGAGAGAGTTAAGGGCCGTCCACACCAAGAATGATAACTATAACAATATGTTGAAAAAATCGTTCTAGCTCATGTGGATGGCGGACTCCACACTACAACTATAACTATGACAACCTGTTTGAACTTACTGAAGAGCTGTCACTGGAATTGCAGTTTGTGTTGGATGCAACGCAGCTTTGTCACTCTCTCTGCAGCTATTGATGGCCCTCATTTTTATGTTATCAGTGTAGCCTATAAAATGCTATATTAGCATTTTATAGGCTATATTAGCATTTATATATATATATATTAGCAGCATCATACATTGCACATATTCATTTTCTATTATCCATAACCGTGAAATTTAATTTGCGTTTCCTTTAATCTTCCATAGTGGCAGCAAAATGACAGAAACTAACAAGATGGTTGGAGAGACGTAACAACTTATCCTAGCAGCACATGCTGTTAGACGATAGCCATGGTGACTTGGCTGTTCACGTGATCATGTAAAAGCGGGTATAGTGAAAACTAGGCTAAAGTTCTGTTGGTGCAATTGACTTAGAAGTTATGACCAGTCTCAGTTAAGACCAGATGGTGTAACCAGCTCCAAAGGAAATATACGGAGTGAAACTAAGGTCAAATGAATAAGATTTATGTAATGTATGCATAAAATAAACAGTCAAATGTTTCCTGATGCTACTGTACTGATCTTTATTTTACCATCTACTATGGTTTCCTCTCCCATCCATATTGATTGATTAATATGTGTGTGTGTGTGTGTGTGTGTGTGTGTGTGTGGAGGTTAAGCAGCTGATTGAACATCATCTGCCCTATTTTGTACATCGCAATGCACTCACAGGAGGTATGGGGGGGCCTGTTTCAAATAAGGACAATTTTAGCTGTCATCGTTGCCTTTTTGCAATTATTTTAGTTTGAACAAGTTTAGCTGTAATAAATCCATATTACCTGTTGTATTTGCTGTCTCCTCCTAAACTGAGAAAAGAGTTTTCTGAAAGAATTTGATTGACTTTTAGCTGAATTCATAGATGATTTTGACAGAACTATCAGTTCAGGTGATTTTAAAATGCATCTTTATAATAGCAGCAAGTTTATTTCTTTTGATTTCGAACAATTTGTCAGTAAGTCCACCAATTAAATCGGACTACACTTGACCTTGTCTTTTTTCAGAGTCCTTGATATTGCAACAACTGTTCTTTTTGTTACAATTTCAAACCATTATTGCTTTTTCTTGTATCATTTTGCTTCTTGTAATCGAGAAATATCGGTAAATTTATTAACAAACGTTGCATTATTTTTAAAAAAGTAAAAATTTTTAATAATGAATTTTCAATGTAAACATTAATCACTTTGCCATCATGTTTTGCTGCGGACTTAACCTGATCAGGACCGCGTAACAGTTAGAGTTTGGGCTTGAAATGGGTTAAAAGTGCTTTTCCCAAACCAACTGTTGTCTTTTCTATTTCTTTATCTATTTTTGCCAAGATTTTCCCTCCTTTGTGAGTCTGAAATAAAATTTGAATTCAATTGAATTTTTAGTCCATGTCTAGTATGAAAAGTAGTTGTACCATACGGTTACATTAGAAATGCCAGAATGGGTGATATGAGTTAGTTCAGGGGTCGGCAACCTTAGAGACTCAAAGAGCCATTTGGACCCGTTTCCCACAGAAAAGAAAACACCCAAAAACCCTTTTGACATCTAAAATTAAGATAACACTACATATATCTTTTTTTCCCTTTTATTCTATGTATAAAGTGTATAAGTGTGTTGCATTCATGAAATCAATGAACTGATATAGCGAAAATGATTTTTTTTTCTGCAAGCAACAAAAACAATGTAAACATTTTGAACTTCGAAAAAAAGATGCTGGCGATTGAGTATGCAGCAGCTGAATTGATGCCTTTAATTTGCTGTCTGGTAATTGTTCTGGTTTCTTCAGAAACTCTTCTTTTCTTTCTGGCCTACCGGGGGTTGAGAAGCTCAATGAATTGCGTGCCCGCGGTGTCGCACGTGTCGCGGTTGTGACGCATATTTTGAGTGACAAAAAAAGGAAATGAAAAACAGAAAATAAACACGCTTTGTTTTAATGTTACAAGAGCACCATCATCATCCAATTTAGAATTACATTTAAAAATAAACGAAATAAATTTAAATGAAACACTCATTATTTATTTTCAAAAGACACAGGGAGCCGCGGGTTGCCGACCCCTGAGTTAGTTCAATGATCTCTGAGAATGTTCACTGAGTTAAGAGTATATATTGGGAATAAAAAAGGCATCATAATGGAGTTACATTACTACAACTCGTCAATCAACAATGACAATAGGTTAGTAAAAGGACAATAAGATATAGCTTGTTTAAAAAAAAAAGTCTCTTTCAAAATTCATTTTGCACTAAAATACTGCTTAACCCTTTCTTCTGAGACACCAAGGAAAAAAACACTGAGCTGAGGAACGTAAACAGAGGTTGTATCTGACCTGACTCACGTTGTTTGAAGTCCAAATCCAGTCTCCTTTCTGTCATGTGGATGAAATATCCATGTCACACAATATGATGTCCGAGTGCACTTGCAGCCATGTTGCTCATTACGGTTGTTGTCTGGAATCCCCGCCTGCTAACTTAGCTAACGTCAAGCTAAAAATGTGACATTAGCTGATTTATCTAGCATACAGACAAACAAGGTAGCCAAGATTAACTCTCACTCGTTTCATTTAATTTCGTAATAACGTTAAATGTAATGTTAACTTTCTAATATTTGTTGCGGGGCAAAAGTAAGATGATCTTTGGTTCAATTCATTTTCGTTTCCGGAGATATTTCGCCAATGCAGCGACTAGAAAACTGACTGTCGTCTTGTTTTCTTAATTAATTAATGGTTGCCAAAATCACCTGGGACCTCTGCGGTTGACTTGGCTAAAGGTGCATGAGCACACAGAAGATAAGATGGAGCGCGAGCTGCCACTAAACCAACCAATCAGAGAGCAGGAGGAGGCAAACTGCGATTGGCTATCTCGTCTCCAATTAAAACGTTTTTATCAGCTCCGATGAATGAGTTGCGATTGCGGCACTTACATAGAGTTCAGCGGAGTTTTCAAAACACGCTGGCAGGTAAGTTGATTAGTTGACTGCATTTTAGTCTTATTCATCATATTTATCAGATTTCTCGTGAATTTAGCCTAAAGTTTTTCGTTTTTATGTAACCGGCTACAATTTATGTTTATCGAGGAATAATAGCCATTGACATTATACATACAGTTAGCTAATGTGAACAACACCTGGTAAGCTCATTTTTTGCCGACATTTTACATAAAAATGACGGTAAACTAAGTGGGGATTTTTGGCTGAAAACGTGCAGGCAATCAGTATTTAACCCAAATTACCTCCTGCTGCCGCTGCCTCATCCGTGTTTGTTGGTTTGTGTTTTCCCCACAGTGTGTTTTTACTGATATGAAGTGACATACACAATATTTGCAAAATTATATAATCTGATAATTCATGATGGGTTTCATTATTTTTCTCCTGCAAGGCTAAAGAGAGAGCAAGGGGTCGAACAGAGGATTTGCATTACCTGAGTGTTCATTAATCACCTACAGGTTTAGCTTCACAGATTGACACTGCAGACGGACAGTAGAATGATATTAATGAGGTGCTATTAATCAAAGCACTGCAGAAGAGCTGTAAAAAGAGACCAACACCGATTGAACATTTAACAAAATCAGTTTTAATTGCTTAATCATGTAACAAAATGCTAGATGCTGATTAGAACAGATATGCATGTGATTCTGCAGAAAAGCTGATATTAACCCAGAGTTGTCATTTCTAAATTAACATAAGCCTTTTCATACTTTAAAAGGCACATGATTCATGTAACTTTTGCCAGGGAGAAGCGAGTGATTTGCTTTAGCAAGGTGCCTTTTTGATTGTTTGTTCTTGTAACAACATTTATTCTATATTTTCTCTATTTAATAAAAACTAAAAAACATTAAAACAAACCATTGATTAGTCTCTGGCATTTATTTCATTCACATGAAGGCAGCAGTTATGTCTAGTTTTCTAAACAAAGAAATTATCGCTCAGGAGCGAGGCACAAATACCTCATATTTTTCTTATTAGCTAGCTGGAATATTCTAGCATGTGTTTCCTTTACAGTCTGGTGTAACTAAACCTCTTTAGATACAAAACAAATCTACTGGTGCTTCTCTTAAGTAATGAGTCTTGTCTTGATGGGTTTGTTGATGCCACCACCTGATGATAGACATGCAGTCGCACAATGACCGCTGTTATTTCTTCATTTGTAATAGTAGAATAAAAAATGTTCTGTGGACATGGAATTTGAGTACAGGTCAAACAAATCCAAGCAGTGTACAGTAATGCTCGCATAAAAGTCAAGACAATTCTTAGTTTGTCACAGTATTTACTCAGGATGCTACATGTCAAAATCTGATGATCTCCAATGAGGATCAGATTTTTTTGGTGTCATTTTTTTGGTGCACACTTTAAAAAAGAAAAATTAAAGCATCCATTCAAAATGATATGTCGTTTTTGGTTGAGATGTCAAGATTCCTGACTTCCAGACATTATGCATTTTTTTGCAAGTCCATCATTATGTCTCTCCAAACCAAGAAATGTACATGATTGCTTTATTTCTTCATATCCTTATGTGGAAGGTACTGTGAAGAGAAATTAAATATGCTCTGGTTTGATTTTCTCATTAGAAGTCAGATTTTAAAACAAACAGACAAGGATACACATTAGATTACAACCACTGATACATAATAAAATATAGAATATAAAATAAATAAGTTCTCATATATTGTTTAGGTATAGGTGTGTTTACTGTCTTTACATTCAATGGGCAGTAGTTACTACCTGAGGAAATCTGGAGCTCGAACAATCATGTGCTGAAAGTCCTCCAGAGACAGACGTCCATCATTGTCCAGGTCAGCCTCATCTATCACCTTCTCACACACCATCCTCACCTCATCCTCCGTCAGTTCGTTACGAGTCAGTTTGTTCAGTGTCTTCTCCAAGTCTGACTTACAGATGAAGTCGTCATTGTTGAAGTCTTGCAGAAAATGAAGAGGAAGGAGAAAGTATTGGTTGATGAATTTAAATAGTCAAACTACTATTTTGATAATCAATTAATTCTTTAAGTCATTTTTGAAGCAAAATACAAAAATTCTTCACTTTTTTCCTCTTAATAATAAACCAAATATCTCTGGGTTTTAAATTGAATTTGGAACCTTTTTTTATTTGTATATTAAAAAAATATATATATATTAACTCTTTTGTCCACATGCTATTGACAGCATTGAAACCACAATGTTTAACATCATATTAAACTAATATATTAAAGTATACTTGAGGTTTGATTAAACATATTTGTTAAGCTTTGCATATTTACTCAACTAGTGCTCATTAGAGTTCACTTCAGGTATCTGAGCCCATGCAGCCTCATCAATTGCCCTCATTGGAACATAAATATGCTTTTACAGTTTGTCACCTTCCTTGGTCCCATAATAAATGAAAGGTTTCCTTGACCTGTGACCAAGGCAATGTGTACATAACTTCTTCATCTGTCATCGTTTGTTAATTAGGGGGGGGCCCAGCACTGAGCACAAACTAGGCTTTGTCAAGCTCTTTCCTCTACAATGGGCTTGTTAATCATTAATAACATCCCATACACCATCCATCATGCTTACAGATCCAGAAATTTTACCGTAAATTTTGAAAGCATAATAGGCCTTGAGGTCACGCGGCGCCATCTCGCTCAGCACCGAGAACATGTCCAAGAAGTCGTCCAGTGTCATGTTCCCCTCCCCGTCCTCAGAGAAAACCTCAGCGATCCTCTGGCGGAATGGGTTGTCCTGGACAGAGGGCAAACCAGTACTTCTGTAACAGTCTGATGATAACATCTGTCAACAATTCAGTGTAGCTGATCATAAATACGAGCCTGTGCAAGTTGGTTCTTAACGGCTTTTGTGCTCCATGATCGGGTTTTGTTGTTCACTTTATCACTCATGTCTGATTTTTGTCTTCCTAATGAGATTTCATAAAGTTTTTAAAATTTGGGAAAATAACATGACTTTGAAGAACAAATTTAATTTTCCCAGTCTTACTCTCCCTTTCTCAGGACATGTCAGTGACCAACGTGTTCACACACCTGGTTACCTTTCTGCCATTGTGTAAAGAGGCATATAATTGACCCATTTCCAACAAGTGTGTCCTGTGGGACTCATCGGCATTCTTAGAGTTTAAAGGAGTCGGGTAACATATAACCTTTCAAAGAATTCTGTCGATTAGTTGGCCATTAATTATGAATTGGGAACACAGGGAGAGAGCGGGTCTGCAGGGTGTGTGCGGACCGGCGGGTCTACCTTCAGCTCTGGCATGCTGCCGATCAGCTCATATGGTAACTTCACATCTGGGTGGTTGGTGTAGTCAAGAGGAACGAGCTGCGGTGCCAAATCCCGATAGCGGTAGAACAGTCTGGGAAAGGTTTAAAAAATTTACTTTCAATATTAAATTACAAACCATCTTTTAGGTATAAAGTTGTATGCTTTAAATGAGCATGTGGTACTTTGTTAAGCTATGAAACCCTTCTTTTGAGTTATAATTTAATTTTTTTCAACTGTGGTAAACAAGGAAAACACAAAATGACTATCTGCACAGTAAAGATGTGAAAGCAAGATTTTAAATACAATGTGATCTCAGTGGTAGCCCGCCCCACAGTGGGACAGGTCTCCTGACACTGTAGTTTAGAGTTACAGTGTAGTATTGTGCAGAACAGAACAAAAAATTCAGCTGTGTTACACCAGCAGTGACTTAAGACTATCACTCAGTGCAATTTTTATAAAAAGTGAAATTATTTGTTCACCTGAGAATTTCTTTTCTTGTAAAATACGTGCAGTCCTGGAAATGCAATCAGATCATGATGGAAAAGTCAGGTTATTACAAAGAACATTAGGATGCAGCTGTTTGTTTACAGTCTGGTGCTAAATGCATTTCAAGTTTTACTCAAGTAAAGATACAGAAGTATCAAAAGAAATAGTACTCATAGTGTAGTGAAACCAAAACGTAAACATTTAGCTCACTACCTTATGCGGTTCTGGTGGTGGATTTTCATCCATTCACAAAAAGTTTTGTATATTAAAACATAATTTTGTGCAGAATTTTAATCTCAAAAGTAACGAGTAAGTGCAGCTACGAAATTAATTTAATTGGTAAAAAAAACTGCTAGAGGAGTACAGATTTAAAGCATCATATTGTAAATAAAATATAGTGCTTCAGTGCAGTGCAGCAGTAGGAATACTCAGTCTTAAATGTTTGTAGTTACTTTGCACCACCACTTAAATGCAAACAGAAAACATAAGTCTTTTATATGTATTTTCAGATTCTTGATGAACAACATGTCAGTAACTTTGTGTATCCTGTCACGAACTTTAGATTGAGAATATACATTTAAAATGTTGAGTGTAAAATGTTCAGTGACAGACTTTTCTGAACAGCAAGTTTGGAGGTTGTGACTAACAAAATATCACCAAACACCATCAGAAGAGCCTTCACTTAATTCAACACTGCGCACAGTAACACATGACCACATGACCCTGGTTTTCTCCTTTTCGCTATAACAAAATTACAAAGAAGTCTGACAATTATGTTGATCTTGTTTACAGATGCCGGTAGCTATTGATAAGAGAGGCACCATTAGAATGACTGAGACTAATCGTTTCATTCAGAGAGAAACAGGATTGACACCAACCTGATAGGCATCTAGCTGCTGTGCTGTAAAGATAGTCTGTTTATTCCCCATGTCTGAACGAGCCAACACCGAGCCTCAGGTCCATCGCTGCTTCAACATCAACTCCTATTTTAGGGTGTGTGGATATGTCAGATATGAAATACTGGGACAAAAGGAAGCCAGAGCCAAAGAGGAGATCAGGTGTCGGGCTGCCACAGGGCTCTTGGTCCCCTTTATAATGGCAGCATTTCATCGTTTTCTCCATTGTGAATAGCAGCCCCTTTGACAATGAACAAGGGCTGTCGTCCAGCATCATGCCAAGTGGTATCAACCCCCTTTAGTGCCACTCTATGGCCAACGCCTCAGTCACTGCTCAGGTTACAGTCTATACAGAAAGGGTTTTTGTGGTGGGCAAATAGACTTTTTGATGCGAGACAAGTTTTGTTTCAGTTGAGAAATGGATTATTGAATATTTATCCATTTATTGAATAGCAGTTCAGAATCAGTTTTAGATCAGGTGATACATAAAGGTCAAGTAATACATAAATGAATTTAAACTTAATAATATTTTCATTTTGCAAAAGAATATATGAGTGGAAAACTTGAGTTCAACTACTGACCTTGAGTTTGACCTTTTATCCTTTCATTATAATTTAGAATAGAACATGTTCCCCAGTGCAAGATACTGTGACACAAAATAATACTTTGCTTTTTTGCTTTAAAATATACTTCCAGGTGTATAGAATTAATATCTGGTGCCAGTGTGGGAAGCAGCATAGTCTTGGCATATATGATCATGAAACAGGTTTAAAAATTGATTCAGTGTGAAATCACAAAGGTCTCAAAAAGTCTTAATTTTGACTTAAACACTGCAGAGATCTATGAAACTATCCAAAAGAAAAGAGAAGTCACCTACAACTCACATCTGCAGTGAGACCAAAGGACTCATAAGCTCACATTGTGTTATTTAAAATAGTCACATGCCCTAAATAATTACTTATCAGTTTGCAAAAGGTAGTAAATTATTCTTTTTCTCCCCCTTTTTTTTACATTTTAAACATTTTAGACAAACACTGGATAGCTGTTATAAACAGGCTCATTTTAAATGCAGGTCAGGATGTTCGATTTACTCCCTGTTTTTCTGTCTTCCTTCTATATTGAGTACAGTAAATGAGCATGAAAGAGATGCAACCTAACTCTAATGGCCTGTTTAAGCTGAGCACAGTGGACATTACAGATGTCCAGATGCACCAAGTCTTTTAATCTTAAAACTGAATAAATGTATTCCAACATCCATTTTATATTAACTCTTTAATCTAATCAGTAATAACATTTATGGAAACATACTAGGCCAAAAAGACACTTCTCTCCTCAAATTACTTTACATGAGGATGTTTTAAGCTCTAACTTTAGTAATAACTTCTTAAATTCCTGTCAGTATGAAAGATGTTACTTTGGAACAAATTGCTGCACATAAATCTCACTGCCTCAGCATCAACAGGCCGTTCTTTTTTTCGAAACAGTAGTGATTCTTTATGATAAAATGACTTTTATAGCACAAGTTTTTAGTGACTTCCTCCATGGCTGTGCTCACTGACATCATCCTTTTTCTTATCAAACCAGGGGAGTCACAGAAAAACCTCAGTGACCTCTAGTGGTGAAAGGGGGGCAGTTCAGCCTGTGGAGCTGAATGAGGCCTTGTGAGAGGCAGCACCACAGTACAATCTGACTTATTCTTCTAAAGTTGGAGAGAGTAAGTTTTTTTTTTATTCAATCTAAAGTAATGTTAAGGAAATCAATTGATGGAACAGGTGCAGGCATTTTACTATTAAAACAGAACTATAACTAATACTACCTACACTATACACTAATATTCAAAAGTACAGAGACTTCAGGGATAAAAATAATGGGTAGAACTTTTTTTTTAAGAATATGCACCCTGTGTTTTCCTATGTTGACATCTTCAGACAGATGTTGAGATAGCATGACATTTTATGCGTGCAATATATTTAAAAAATAAATAAATTCACTCTTTAGCTTTTTGTTTACACCATTTATTCTACTGTGTAATTATTCACAACAGAAAACATTAAATATATACATTTACATCTTTGCCATATCACTGCCATATATTATAATTTATGCATATTTACATATATTACAATGCCACAAATGGGACTCTGTACATCATTCATTAACTGCATTGAGTTTTTAAAGGGCAAATGGCTTTCTATGCACCAGAACCCTGATTTACATTGCATATGTCATGAATGTCTGTGCAGCCCAACACCAGCGGCTGGTTGGTGTCAGTGGCAGCCGCAGCTTCCAGCCACCATGTCATTATACTGTTTCAGCACCACATTCTCATCATCATCGAAGTAGAGCAAGTTGATGGAGAAGAGCTTGTCGGGCACGCAGCACGGCATCTCAATGCCCTTCATCAGCTTGAGGGCGTTGATGATGGACTGGACAGTGGCATGGTTGGTCGGCCTCATGTTCTGACCCAGGGGGAAGGGGCAGGAGCCTTTGCAGTGGTAAGCGTTGTAGCCGCGGGGAGACACGATCCAGCCCGACCAGCCAATCTCCTCAAAGTCCACATAGAGAGGAAGGCGCTGGCAGGGAAAAGACACACCTTCCTCCTCGCTGTAGTCCAGAGAGCGGGCGCTGCGGGGGGATGGACCTGAGATGGGGGCTTGGGGCAGGCTGGAGGTGGCTGCGGTATCATTAATGTCTGTTGAAAAAAGGAGAGCATTTGTTTAGGAAACAGTGTTTTATACATTTTATTACATCTTATTAGTCATCACAGGTTCATAAGAGATTCAATCTGAGCTACATTGGGGATGAGCTGTGGTACAGTGCATTCAAGATAATGAAAGAACAATTTGGGTTTTTTTAATTTCTCAACATAATTTGTTTTCTTTCTACCTGCACTGCACTTAATTTAGAAAAAGGTTCTATTAAAAATACTTTTTTAAACACTTTTTTAAAGAATATTACTGTGAAAAATTATTCTAGCTGTAACAGTAAGAATTACAATTCATCAAGATAACTTTTAACTCCCTCACCAGGCACAAAGCAGACAAATGGTAAAAGCAGGGTTTTAGTTGTCTGTTAACTATAAATGGCAGATCTTTCTTAAAAAAGTGTCTAATAATGTGTTTGTAAAGTTAAAACTACACATCAAATAATGATGATGATTAAAGAGGGAGGCGGGCTTTTTCTTAGGCCTCTTAATTTTTAATCTATGCCCTTGCTCCTCAAAATGACCTAAACATTGTGGGTAACCTGCTCAGTTAAATGACATTAAAGTCTCACCTGTGCTTTCAAGCGTAGTAGAGCGGCGGCCGTCATCGGTAAAGAGGACCAACATGGGCTGTTTGCTCTGATGGTGGTTGCGTCCTGAAGCAAAACGGATCATTTTCATATCCACCTGGCTTCCTCCCAGGGTCTGAACCACCACATGAAGCCCAAGGTTACTGCCTTCATCCACCATCCAGGAGCGGACCTTCATGAGGAAGTTCACATTAGTCCATGAGAACACAGAATCCAGGCAGCTGTGCTCTATATTCAATACAAGCTTCACACAGAAAACTGGATACTTACTGCTTGTGTGATGGTGAACACCTCCCAACCAGTGGAGTGGACTGGGATGAGTCGAGAAGACAGCAGCTTCTTCTCTTGTGTGTTGTTGTTTCTGCTGGTGTCAAGCAGCTGATAAACACTAACCTGAATGAAACAGAGGAGATGGAAGTTTTACAGTGATGTTTGAAGTAGAGATGCATTTTTGTTGGAATTTTCTGTATTTAATCAAATTGTTAGGCTACTGTAAAGTCTTTGTACAAGGTTGTCTACAAACCTGGCATAAATGATGTCTGAGGAATGTCAGTGATGCCTGAGGCCGCAGCTTGAAAAGATGGAGCTCTGCAGTGAGGATCTTCTCAGTTCTGGCAACCGTGGACAAATTGAACCTGTACTCCACCTGTTCACTGCGCACTGCAATGGAAATTATATCGTTAGAGACCAAAAAACAAAACAAAAACGGGACTATATGTTATGAGCGAGCACATATCTGATCTTACATTTGTCAAAGAAACTGCGCACTGTGTTCCCCTCCAGAAGGTATGGGTTCTTGGTCACACCGTCCACATCAGCGACCGTGTTGTACAGATCAAGCATGTACTGAGGTGGCTGCTTGTGTCCATGGATAGCAGGGGGGTCCTCCATCCCAAAAACTTCCAAAAGTCTCTTGATGGCAGCTGAACGGACTTCCTCGGACTCGTTCTCGGCGGTGAACTGATTCTCCAGGTAGTTGGGTGAAGGCCGTGCGGCGGCGGTGCACACCAACGTGGCCAAGCTGATCACAAACATCAACATCTCTGAAGTCTGGGTAGATTCCCGCTCCTCGATCCACACACCCGGCCAGCAACTTGTAGTCGGAGTGACTGCAGAGTCCTGGATGCTCGACTTTTTATATCAAATGCTCCCGTTCACTCATCAGTGCCCCCAAAGTCTTGGCAAACAGCAGTAAAGATGCTATTTGGTCGCAAATGTAAATCACCAATCAGCGAATGTAAAGGGAGACTAATGGCGGCGTTAACAAGGTGTGAACCCGATTGTAGATTTTATTCAAGCCCATTGTCTCCACGTCTGGCAATAAAGAGTCAAATAAACTAAATTCAGCCCATGATAAAAGGTTGGCACTCAGCGACGAGTGACTGTGTATTTGTGGAATAAAAATTTGTCCTATGATGCATAATTTTTAAAGAGGAATATAAGAAATTAGAGTGGAATGAAGTTGGAGCTGATCTCTGGAGGAAGTGCACGCACCATGGGAGGTAAACTGCGCCTAAATGAATCCATTAATTTAGAATAATGGGCACAGTGTCGTAGGTGGAAACCAATTACTCCGATGAAAAGACGGGTGTTGCTGGCTACGCGTCGCGAGATTTACATAACTGCTTATCCAGTTACATCTGGATTATCACCAAATATACAGTTTAATTTTTTTTTAATAGAACTCCAGGTGGAAAACTCTGCCTGATGTGGTGCTAAAAAGATCACACTTACTTCGGCCAGTGATGTTTTCTTTATCTATAAAAATCAATTTTCTTTGTTA
Organism: Acanthurus leucopareius; assembly: GCA_029814765.1. NCBI lineage: Eukaryota > Metazoa > Chordata > Actinopteri > Acanthuriformes > Acanthuridae > Acanthurus > Acanthurus leucopareius. The sequence continues at coordinate 6,567,650 of JAQMCX010000009.1, read as the reverse complement.
AATTTACAGCAATTTGACAAAGTGTCTCTGAAAATAGCTCACAGTGTAATTCCCTCAAATATTTCAGTTTTAATAATGAAAATTATGAGTTTTTGTCAAACTTTTACAAACAGAAATATAGAATATTATTTTTAACCAGAGACACAAACCTAAGTTATCATTTAAACTTTGTCATAACTAATTTATTTTTACAAGTAAACTCATTCTTTCCCATTCCAGATAGCTCACCGTACCATTTGGTTACTTTGGTCTTTACGCACAGTTACGTACGAGCAATACGCTGGCATTGAACAGTTTCCCCCCACTGTAATAAACATTTAGGAGATCAAAGTTTCCTTCTTAATGACACCTTCAAAGTAAGCCTTAAAACGTCTTGCTTTTAGGATGAGAGCAAAAGAAACACAGAAGTGTTGTTTCGCACGTTGATATCAAAATAAGAGCTATTCACTGCACGTGTGTTTTTTCAGAAGGGTATTTGCAAAATTGGTTGACCTTTCGTTTGATCACCTGAAGTGTTTCAAAGCTTCACTTTGGCTCTTTGAAACTTTAGATCCTGAAATTGTTTCAATTTGATTTAAAGTCCAAGAGACAACGCGTCAGTTCTGCCCTGGTTGCTTTTGTTTTTGTTAAATTAACTTGTTTTCTCAACTCAAATCTTAAATTTATGTTCTTATTTTTCATTAATATAACTATTAACAATAAAATTACACAGTGTTTTCAAGTGTGGTAGATTGTTATTGGTGCCTCTGATATGCTCCTGAGATACCTTTCTAAAATTCTTGTTTTATTTGAAGTTAATTAAAAATGTATTTCTCAGTCACCTAATCAAAAATCCTCACAGATTGTTGTATTAAATTTATTTACAAAATTATCCTTTTCACATATATTACATATTATACAAAAATACTTTAGGGTAGCAAATTCATCAACAAATGATACAGTCTTGTATTGGGTCATCAATAGGCTGCAGCTGCTGTGAATGGGAACTGAAGTCTCCCGAGAAGGGATTGGATGCAGATTTCCAGTAGGGGGCGCAGTGTTCAGTTCAGCTCTGACAGAGGCAGGAAGTGATGGAGTGGACAGTGCGCATCTGTCCGTGCTGGTTAAGGAAGCTGTGGCTCTCGTAGCCTTGAGGAACACAGGAACTGGACTGTCTTTCAGCCCATAAGTGGCAGATTTCTGGATCAGATGGACTCCTGCAGCAGAAAATTAAAAGATTATAAAACTTGTTTTATGAAAGACAAGATAATTGAATCAAACGCATCTAGACAAGCATTAATCTCCTGCTGATGTAAAGCAAGCTGAAGTGTCTGTGTTTTAAATGTTATTTAAATAAAGCTGCCTTGCTTTTGACCCAACTGACTCTTTATTGAGGCAGTGCTAACAAAATCATGCTGTGCAGGACAAAAAAATCAATTTCCAAAGCCACAGAATTTAATTTTAAATTAAAGTTGAACTTAAAGTTTCCAAAGACATTGAATATATAGGGTGAATTTAGGAGTATGTGCCTGACAAAAATACATAATATATTTAATATGTGTTGGTTTAAGATAATGGTGCAGTCATAAAAACAATAAATCAGTCCAACATAGCTTTAATATTTCACTTAGTGTTACAGGCTCCTACAAAGTGCTGAAACAGTCTGATACCTAAACACTTTGTGATAAGTATCAAAGAGAACAGAAAAAGTTGATTTCAGCAACCTTACAGCTATTTAGGATGCAATAAAAAGGGGGGCACTGTATAATAAGATTAAGATAAAGTTGATTAAATTCAAAGTGAGATTTGAGAATTTGTACAGCAATTTCCTCCTCCAGCCTCAATGAACAAAAACTTTAAAAAAGAACTTTGAGGTAAATATAACACTTACTCTTTTTATATATCCCAAACAAACTTGAATTGTTGCTCTGCTACAATCTCAGAATTAAACATAAAATATAGGAGGGACATTTGGTGTCGGCATTAAACTAAAAAGGCCAACATGCTGAGTGCAGAAGGTGTCAGAGCTCACAGGTAATTGTTATGAGAGGGGCCAAGGAGGTGTGTGTGTGTGTGTTGGGGTGTGTGTGTGGCAGCTGTGTTCATGCTTACCTGAGAAGACATCGGTTTCCTGTAGTGCAACCTCCCAAACATCTGCCCACATCTATTTCCTGTGGAAAATTAGCAACACATAGAGAGGGCAATCAGCTCACAGCTGCTCCCAAATATTGACCCAGTTGAGTTTGGGGGGGCCCAGCTGCTGTTTAACATGTTAACTGCTTTGATTCGACACCTGCAGGAGCCATTTGTGTTTGCACTGCACTCGCACCTCTGGTGCTGGGACACAGCAGATGACCAACTAAGTGAGGGAATTCAACATTTTTTAAAACCTTAATCTAATAAGTTATTTAGCACCTGAAGTCTTATGTTGAACACCTGAGTACTTACTCCATATTTGTGATTATGAGAGGGTTGTGTAAGTACTTTTACTGTGTCAAAGTAGGGCTTTGAATGACATCAATAAAAAAGACAATGAAAGGTCTAGGTACTCATTATCTAAACTGCAAAAAAAGAAAGAAGAAAAACAGAGATTACATCTGGTTTTTATTGTGTTTTCCTGACTAAAAATTGAGCTAGGACTGCATGCAAACCTGCCAGTCTGCCATGTGTATTGTTGCAGGTTGTGAATGAATAAGCATGCAGCACATCCTGCAGTCCTTCACACCAGGCTGTGCAGCAGCAGCCACTGGCTGGTGGATTAGCTTGATTAAGTGCTCTTTTCCTCACAGGTGTCTGATGAATAAAGATACTTCATTACTGTCTGGCACCCACCAAGACTCCCGTTTCCTCTCAACTTCAGTACAAAAGAGTGTGAAACCAGCATCACAAATGAAGCGCTGTTTTAGCGTTAAGTATGCCGGGCTAAGATAATAATAAAGCTTAATTTAAAAGGCTCGACTCAAAATTTAAGTCAGATACACATTTAACTGTGACCTGGAACTACAATTTAAAAAAAGGCCACATTTAAGTGATAGTTCGACAGTTTACACACTTACTTTGAGCCTCTCCTCTTTGACTCCATCTGCGTGGTGGACTGTTTCATAGTAATACTCCACATATGGGACCCGGTAGCAGCTTTCCTTGAGCTCACAGGCCACAACAGTCTGGATAAGGTCTGCTTTGTTGGGGGTTTCCACCAAGGCTGAGTCAAACTTAGTGGGGACACAAGAGAATCCCTCTGTGGATGATTGATAAAGGAAATGTTAGAGATATGTGGAGAGGAAGAGCAGCTTGAAAATAATCTGTGATCCAACTGTGAACAAATTTTCACACTTAATTTTTTCTTATGCCATAAGGAATTGAATATAACTATTTCAGAAACACAAAATGCCACTTTTCTTCTACAGCATTTAACTCCTTAACAATGCCAGTACATTGAGCTAAAACCCTGAAATTGTGTAAATGAAAAGACTGAGGCTTTAGTTTAATCAGTACAATGAATAGTGGTGATTCTATGCATTAATATATGCATGAATTATATGAAATTATAATGTTTTATTTAGGCAAAAATGTATTTACACCATAGCACTGAATCTTTTTATAAGAGTAATTTTAAAGTTTGATTTTGAAATTAATAGTTTGTTTGGGCATGAAATCTTGATTGTTTAAGGGCAGTAGCAAAACAATCATCTTACTTAATTTCTCCCTTTGGCTGGTGATTTGTTTACATTATCCAGCATTTCTGAAACGGTCCTAATACCAGTATTAATCACTAACCATTTATTTCATATCTCCTTTTGCTATCAAGCTAACTGACCCTCCAGCAGACTAAATATTCTTACAGTCTGATGGTTTATTTTCAGTGTTTTGTTTGACATTTTTATTGGCTGCTCTGTTATGCTGAGCCCCTCTTCCTGTTATATATATTTAGTCCTGTATTTTTATTATTTAATTTTTTTTTTTTTTACATGAGACAGACAGGTTTGCTTTCGGTTCACTGACACAGACACACAGACACACACAGACACACAGACACAGACACAGACACACACACACACACACACACACACACACACACACACACACACACACACACACACA
>JAQMCX010000009.1:6497548-6563470 GCA_029814765.1 Acanthurus leucopareius | reverse complement strand
CGTTAAAATCTTTATCGCGTTAAAATCTTTATAATTAATTGATCGAAATTAACGCGTTAAAGTCCCGGCCCTAGTCATGAGATTTGGTCCGTATATTCATGTCCTCGTCAGGATAAAATGTAATAATTTGGTGATCAATTTACATCTGAAACAATCATCAGGTCAAGTATTTAATTCCTCTATTACTCTGATTTTTGAGCAAACCTGCAAAAACTAATGATGTTTCTCTCGGATGCACTTTATTTCGTGCTGGCAGATACTGGCATGCTAAATTAAGATGCCAGTTTGTAATTGTGAGCAGTTTAGCATGCTTACCACTGTTTGAGTAGGTGCAACAAATGCAGAGCTCAAGGGCCCAGAAGCTGCAGGGGTCCATGAAGGATATCGATTACTGCCCCTCAATTATTATGGTTCATATAGACCATGTCACCCAGCCTTCAAAGTTACACTAGCAATTAATTGGTGCCGATATGCTAGGAGCCACCAACATGGCTCAATAGCCTTGGTAAAAAAAAATTTTTTGACAAAGACACTATTTGAAGAAAACACTTTTCAAATACATTACGATTGATGCTCCACAATCTACGTTGGTGGCACTGAAACTAAGCTGAAGTTATTGGTGGCTGAAGTTCAGCTTCATTATTGTTAATTAGCTAACTGTTATAAAAGTGATGGATGGAGGAGGAGAAAAAGGCAAGAAAGTAGAGAAGAGGCAGAGAGAGAAAAGATGGGAGCAGTCCAGTGTGGTGTCTGTAAAACAGCTGTATTTCATTTGGATTCTGAGTCAGTCAAAGAAAAAAAAATCTCAACACTTATTCCCTTATTCCATGTAGCTGCCATTAGACTTGCCTACATGCCCCGTCTCACTCCTGGCTGGCAGTGGAAACTTCCATGGCAACACAAAGAACCCCTGTACAGACGAGAGGCTTTTTGTGTGAAGACCCTTTGTGCGGAGTGTTAATACTATGTTATATACAGTAACTGGGTGGCACACCACAGGAATTCTTTCGCTTCATGGCCTTTCATTTTGTGTTATATAAAAGGTGGCTATGGTCACGTATAGCGCGACCAGTAGTCACACAGACAGGCTGCACCTCTCTGCTCCACCTGGATGGAGTCTGTAGTGCTGCCAAATGCTGCTTTCCTGTCTCACATTTCCAGAGGGAACACATATTTTTCTTTTTAGTGGTTACTCAACTGTGTGGTATATATCTACAAATGAACATACTGTCAAAACTATGAGACATGTCTAATTGAGCCGCAGTTTCTAATATCTATAATCAGTTTCATACTGAAAAAATTGCAGAAGCCACCTGTGTTAAGTGTGTTAATGGGTGTGTGGATGGCTGAATCTGACCTGTGTAATAAAGCTCTTTCGGTAGTCAAAAGACTTAAAAAATGTGCTATGTAAATGCAGTCCATTTACCATTCATAAGTAAGACATGCATGCAAGTTTATAAAACATAATTATCAGTTTTGATAAAAATCCCATTCCTGAGACAAATTAAATGGAGTCACATCCAGATTTATTAATGTAAGTGTAATGTAGTAGGTAACACAAGTAATGCTACTGTCATGATTGGCATTAGATTTCCAATATTTCATGATACACATAAACCACTTGCATGATAGGTCAAACTACAAGGCACATTTTATTTAAGTGTGGTGCCAGCATCATTTAGACTGGTCTTTCCTATGACCAGGTATAATGATGTAATGTCTACTCTTGCACTCTCGTCAAAGGTTATGGCCTCAGTGGAAACATGGGCCGCTCTGAGCAGTTCACTTAATGCAGTTTTTTTCCTCCTTGGATTTTTATTTGGAGGATGTTTACAGACCTGAAGAGGGGAAAGGTAAAAATATATGGCCATGCTAGTAGCTCAATAAGGGTGCACTCAAAGGCTCAGCAGTGCCTGCAGAAAAATCATTAGCATGCTGACATCCTCATAGTTATAATGCTAACGTACTGGGGTTTAGCACAAGTAATTTTAGCATGTTAGCATGAAAACATCCTCAGAGTTTTGTCAATCCTGACAAAAAGGTTTTAAGCAAATATAATGTTGATAAAGTATATTTTCCCAAACTTGTTTCAGTATGTTAGCATGCTGTCATTTGCTAATTAGCACTAAACACAATGTAAAGTTCAGGCTGATGTAAATGTAACTGGTAATATTAGCAAACTTAAGTAACAAACAAACTCAAATTTTAACCTGATGATTGCACTAGAAGAAAAGGTTGAGTTGTTGCAAATGCTGTCCATAAATATATATGATAAATTTGTTTACCAAATTTCATGGCAATTGTCCCTACAGTTATCCGAATAATTCTCTCAAAATTACAAATATCAATCTCATTGCAGGGGTCAATGAACAGTCAGGGGGATTAAAAAAGTCATTAAGATTCAACCTTAAGAGATCATGAATGTTTGTGCCAAATTTCATAGTAATAAATCCAGTAGAGATATTTCAGTCTGGACCGCTCAGCCCCCTAAAAAGGCCACACTGCAGAGCCTGAAAAGGAAACAATAAACAGATTTCCCCCCTGTTCTTTTCACTTCAGTCATCTGGTGAACATTTGGGAACTATGGCTCAGGAAGGAACGATTACTTTGTCATTGTTTATCAGACAATATGTATTTCACTCCAGAGTTTAGTTTCGCTGCTTCCTGTAAGCAGATGAGTTCATGTTCTACACTTGAATTGAGGTAAACAAAATGACTTCATTGACTGATGGTCTTCTCTTTTGCAATACTCTGCAATTTGCATTGATAAAAGAGATTGAAAAGTACTTATCTATCTTGCATAATGTAGCTTAGACTTGAAGAACTGATGAGTGCTGCTCCAGAAGTCATTCTTGAAAAAAATGTCGAATCTTAAACTGGGCTAACAAGGTGCGCTGGGGTTGTGGCTTCCCTCTGGCCCTTATAGCTACCTCAGTCACAGTCGCCAAGAGGAATGTTAACAAGTAAACACTCCAACAGGGGAAGTTACTACTGAGACAAATTACTAAGACATTAGGGTCCTTGAATTGCTGAGTTAGCCTAGCATGGTCCGCTTTTTTTTTTTTTTTCCACTCGCCGCTAACAGGTTTATGACACTTTAAATTGGGCCCATGGCCCTCTGGAGCATCTGGACTTAGTTACAGTGGAGCCCAATCAAAGGACGCAAGCAAACATTTGATACATCATCCCCTCATGCCAAGCATTATAAGAACAAGGGGCCAGGTTTTTTAACTTTGCCTTCAGTGAGTTATTTTGGGAGTTTTTACGAGAAACCGTCTCAGTGGTACTCGCTTTCTTTTCGTGATGAGTAAGGAAATCAGCGGTTTGCAGGCAGAGGTCTTTACATTGGGCCGTTTAATGAAAAATAACATATGGAGGGCTGCATGTCTGAACAGGATGAGATGTCTGTGATACACACACTCACACATGCACAAACACACTCTGAGCCTAAAGCTGACGAAGCTGAACAGTGTCCTTTGAAGGCTTTGGCCACAGACCATAACATCATACACCATACTGTGATACACAGAACGATGTGGACAGGCATCTCTGAGAAAACATCCTTCTCAGCACACTAACATCCCTGCAGTCTTGTGCTTTATAGACCTGCAAAAACATACTAAGGGACTGTACAAAAATTCTCATAGATAAAGAGGTGAGTCATGCAGTATTGCTTTTGCTAGAGGAAAAATAACAGACATTTGGAGTAAAAGTAACAACATTTTTGGGTGAGGTTAGAGAATTTCTCTCATCACAGATACACTCTTTCTGTGTGAGATTTGATGTGAATGATTTTTTTATAAATTTAAGTGGTTAAACGACAAAGATGGTTTTTAAATCTTGTCTGGAAGAAATATCTTCCAACATAGACAGCTACGAGACCTTAGTGACTTGAGTACATTTGTGGCTCGTACATTACCCTCAGTCTACTGCAGTAATAACCTTTTACTTAGCAGCTCTTTATCATGAAACAGAGTGGGTGGAATTCATTGAACAATGTATTTAAACATTTTTGAGATATTTTAGGCAGGATAGTGCTTTTCTGTCAAGTGGGATTACCAAGTTCCCTTACACTGACGTCAGCCTTCAAACAGTATGTTTTCTGTGCAATGTTTATATGACTGCTTGTAAGTATTTCAAGTACTTTGGCATGCTAACAGACTCATGCAAGTTTCACAGAAGTTGAGAAACAAAAAGGAAGAGATACTTGGAAGTGATGAACACTGTTTATCACCCTGACAGAGGAAAAATTCTTTACTGGAACAGAGGTAGGAGCTGATGGAAACTTTATGATGCATTTCTTGTTCAGTTGTTCAAAGAGACAAACAGACCCTGAGTGATAGAGAAAAAAAAAGTTAGACTGGCTACTAAAACTGAGATTCAGATCAAATGAAGCAGTGAACATGGAGTTAATTAGATCTGGTTTTGTCATCCCATCTGTGCTTGGTTAGAGCAAGACAGACCATGACAAATGGGTTGTATGTTATAATCTAAACTGAGACACGCAAGTGTGCCTCACAGACAAAGCTAAGCCACTGTATTGGAGATACTTCTACCGACAGGACTGAATATCAAACAGTCTTTGTGTTTCATACAGCAGCTTCTGTTGAAAACTGAACATAGTGTGTCTTCTGGTCTCACTCTGGATGGTGAGATTCGGAGGTAAATAGCTGGAGGCATATTTGCTGCCACAAGTTTCAGGGGAAGAAACATATTAATTTACTGGGTTATGAAATACAACATGTGATGTGGGTCCAATGTGAGCTGGCACGAAGAGGTGTTGCTGGCAGGCAGGGTATTTAAATGTTAAAAATTTATATTCCCAGGGAAAGCTGTAAAATGCAACTCAAACAGCACCTGCAACTACACTGTTAAGGAGGGGTGTTTTTAAAGCAAGCAAATGCAGGTACTCTGTGTACACTTGCATGTACTACACTTTACTAACATTTATTTCAAACCTACAGTTATACCTCTCTCGTTACTTGTGATGTAAAATCAAGATTTTGCATCATTATTAAAACTGAGTATATTTCACCACCAACCATCACTTGGAGAACCATCAAATTAGTCTTGTGCTAAGAGGAGACCACTGAACTTATTATAGCATCACTCTGCTAAACACCAGTCAGCATGCTCCATCCAACCTAATAATCCAAAGAATACAAACCAAGGTCCAACATTGCTGCAAAAATACAGACAGTTCTTACTCTTATGCAATATATACTAATTTCAAGCATATGCAGCCCAAAAGCATCTGAACGATTATATTTCCAAATAAAATGCAGGTCATGTAAAATAAGAAACAGTGCTCATTTTGAGCAATTGTTTCATTCACATCTATGAGTGTAGAAAAACATGGAAGCCATAAACCAACTTTTACTGGCCTGAGAGGAGAACTAGAGACCCCCTGGCTCCACCTACTCATGTTCCAGTGTTGGCATGTTGGAATTAGGTCATTTCAAGTAAACCAGGACCATGTGAACCTCAGAGAGAGAGAGAGGGAGAGGAGGGGGCCGGTCACCAATCCTCACTCTCACCATGTCAGGCACACCATATGAGCATCTATCAGCCAGTCTGTGACTTATGACTCGTTGAAGGGTGTAAAATGTGATCTTCTGCCCTCAGAATGCATGTAAAAACACAGCCATGAAGTGAGATAAACGCATTTCCAACTAAGGTTGAAGACAGCAGTTTGCTTTGTTCTAGGACTAATTGTAAGGCAGAGATGGTGATTACAAATCAGACATGTAAAGACAGTGTAAACTAAAGTGAAACCAAACAATTGTCTGTGTAAATCCGTACAGCAACAAGCAAATGGATTCACTTACTTTAAATGTTATATTGCATGTTGTCTGTCACTTTAGTCCCTGTAAATAGTACATCAACATACACAGTTCACAAGAGTAGGCTAAAAGGAAAAAGAATATATACATAACAAAAGCATCCAGCCCAGCAGTAATGTGCATCACATTAACTTCAGACAGCTGGTACAATGGCTAGTTAGCTTTGCCAAAAGAAAAATAATCACAGAAAACCACAATGGCGATTGTAACAATTACAAAATTATTACTGCTAATGAGTACAGGATGACGCTAAAACAAGAACATTTAGTTAGTAGTTAAGTATTTGCTTGGTCACAAAGGAAAAAAGGGATTTTTGCAAAAAGGTCAGTTAGCTTATTTTGCAACAGCTACTGCAAGAGGAAGAATAAAGGTGTTTATTTATATCTTTTGTGATTGATTTAGAAAAACATTTTAATGTAAAAACGATGACTAATTATCTTGGATCTGTTCTGGTTAATAAGGTTGGTTCAAGAACCAAGTTTCGATCATAAATTTTAAAATAATCTCTCCAATAAGTGATGTTGCTACAGGCACATTGACTGATTCAGTTAAATTGTTGTTCTAAAAGAAGTCACATGGAACGAACGCCGGCCAGCTCATTGACAAATTGTTTCTGTCACTGGTTTAAGTCATTTACAGGGTTACGAAAAGTGCATGAGAGTCCAGTAAAGTAGAACTTAGGGGATGCTGTATTTTTGGAGTGAAGAAATGTGCTCATTACGGTATTTCTCAGGAACCCATTTTTGTCCAACTAATGTTCTAATATTACCAGGAATAAATTGCGTCACTCTGTAAAATGTTGCCGGTTAAAGTGTGATCAATATCAAAAGGCGTTTTATATTGTAAACATGTCGTTATTGAGAGAAGACATTTTTATTTGTAAACCCTGCAAAGATCTATCGTGCACTGGGAAATGTGTTAAAAGCAGACACAGTGAGTTCAGTCCAAAAGCCTGAACTCTCCGTAATCTCCACCTCACCACAACAACATGAACACAAATAAACTGAGACACATTCTGTCATGCATGTTAAGAATATTTCATTACACAATCATGAGCCCAAAACCGCCGCTTGGGTGCCGAGTTGAACGCTGGATTTAACTCCAGAGACCATCTGTGCTGTTGGGGTTTTCGTGTGGTCACGCCTGCTGGGTGGCCCGACGTGGAAGCACTTAAGATACAGAATCAGCAACAATCATCGCCCAGCCTGGTGATTGTCAGCCTGAGTTTGTGCTGTACTGCATCCCATCACCGCACACTACTTTCAAGCTTCGTCACTTAGTGAAGCCATTAAAACCACACAGTGTGGACCGAGCCGGAGGTCCAGCCAAATCTGGCTTAACTTTTGGAGAGAGATGCTGACCACAGAGAGGGTGGTATCTGACTGCCAGCAGGCAAGTGCATCTGTGCTGAGGGTCATATTAAAAGGAATGGAAGAGTTATGAAATGTGTTATTAAAACAATTTTTCCTTAATAGATCACTTAGTGCTGCCTCTGTTTATACATATAGACAGTAAGCCTCGATTCTGGTTTAAGACCCCTGAATTGCTGCACACGTCCCTGGTTTTCAGTCTTTTGTGGTGGTGTTTTCTGCTGTTTCTTCTGAAGCTAAAGAGCTGAGACATTTTTAGAAAAATAGCAAAATAGCAACAGTAAATTGGTCACAAACATGGCAACAAGATTGGCAATAAGATTGGTTTTGACTGACAATGTGACCAGACTGTTGCAAACTAATATACATAAATAATATCTCTTAAAGAATGATCATATATATTAGGATCGTTTTTCCACAAAAGTATATCTTATATAGGTAAAATATTCAAGACAAAGTTTATGGGCCCAAATATGAATTATTGATAATTTTGATTAAGAATTAACTGTTGTTTAATGGTGAAATTTCATTCACCTCTATTCAACTGCAGCAGGATTAGAGTTCTCAGTGCTGAATATGTAAAAAACTCATCACACACCAAAACTATCCACATCTCCCACATATTTGGAGTGAGAAAATCTCTATTTGTGTAATTTGGGAGAACCAAGACAGATTTACTGATCTTTACTACTGATCACTGTAAAGACAATTCTGCTGATATAAAAGCTGCTGTAAGTCCATTCAGGCAGACTGAGCAGTTCTGATATTTTTCTTTGCAGCAGCTGTACAGATGTGAATACACAAAAGCGCCAAAAGGGAAAAAGTCATCTGAAACAAATGGGAGCTCAGTCAATGGAAAAACTCTACGTCTGGCTCCTTTGCACAAAACACAGACATTTTTCAGCATCTACAAAACTCAGACTACTAAAGCATAAACAAGAAAACATTGGTGTGCTGGTTTGGGTCCAACGAAATCACAGCGAGAGCAACCAACACAGCAAAGCACAGCGAAGCTCGAGAGTCGGATGGCTGAGCAGCGCCGTGACTCAGTGCAGAACAAAGAAAAATACACATTTTTCATTCTAGCTGTCTGCTGTTTTTCAAAGAGAGGAAGCAGCGAGGTTGATGTTGGCCCTCTCCTGAGCCAAAGAAGACAAAGATTTAGTGTAACACTGATGCTGAGCCATATGTAGAACTTCTTCACCCAGTCTGTCTGAGAATGTTGACAGAAAATGGAGACCGACACTTCCAATACATGTGCGTGTGTTATTCTTGTGACTGAGCCAAGGCCTGCTGAGAGAGGAGAGCGTAACAAGCATTATGTAAAAGAAAGACGACACCTATCAGATGACAGTTGTCGTTACCGCTCGCCAGTGAATCCCTCCAGGACACATAGCACCGAGTGGTGTGAAGATGTGATGATGTGGTTAAGGTCACTTGTGGTCACAACAGTTATGGCTGCGTTTAAAAGCAATTTCTGACAGAAGCTCTCCAGAAGTGTCATGTTTTATGTCTAAAATCCTTTTTCATGAACATACTGAGTCAGTATGAGCTCCGTCTCTGTTGTCTTAATCCCAAAGTCTGCTGGATTTGTCTAATAATTGCTTGTTAAGTTGAAATTCAAGGCTGCTAGAACACATTTAAATCTTCACATTTAATGACAAATGAAGCCTTGCAGGGACTGTAACCGAAATGAAGTTACTCAAATGTTACATAAACTCCAATCATAAATAAAAATGTCCCGTGTCTGACGTAAGACAGCTGGCATCCTCACTGCCTGCATACAGCAGAGCCGAGCGCTGCGTCCTCGCTGCTTCTAGCTAATGTAACTGCCTCTGTCTCTCTGCTCGCCTCTTGTGGTTTGATTTATGCAAACTCTTTTGTTAATTCACATGTTGTTTCAGGCCTTGCCGGGGGCTCCTTCAGGAACAGAAACGGAGGTATGAACATGGTATAGTAAATGTGGTTAAAGTTTTGAAACTAAAGTTATAGTTAGGATTAATAAAAGTCAAACAGCTACAGAGGGCCTGACACTGATCTTCTTCTGTCTGAAGGTGAGATGCACTAAAGGCCCATCAACCTCCTGTTCACCATTAAAACTCAAACAATGAAAAAAAAAAACAGGATGAAATTTATATGCACTATGACGACGATGAATTTATGAAATCAAGAAAGGTTCACCTTTATTGATTATGTCTTCTGATCAATGGGATCAACACCTTGGAAACAACCAGTTGCCCTTTTTTTTAAATCCTCTTGTGAACAAGAAGCACATGTTTGTTATCTACTCTACAGAACTACATAAAGTACTTAAAACCAAATGGATAAAGAGTTACATGTCTCTCTGCGATATAGCTTTAACAAGCCACCAAGACTTTAAAAACCAAGAAAAGCGATGTATGGAAACACATATACTTTGATGTGTGGCAGAAGAGTTGCAAATACAATAAAATAAACCGATTCAGGGCTCAGTAAATAAATTATGTACGTGCTTCTGAGACACAAGAGTCTGTGAACACACCATTACTGACTGTCTCAGTACATAATGGGATCATTATTTCCTGCACTAGTACCTCACATTGGCAGCTCACATGAATTTTGCCTGACAGGAGACAGAATTGTCCAGGATGAATGTGATTCGTGGATACTCAGGGCTTAAAACATCTACTCATGGAAGACTTTAAGGATGTCATAAAAGACTGAAAAACAAACTTTGAATCACAAAGAGTGCCATTATGCCACTTTTTCTCTGGAACACTCCTTCTTGTCATAATAGAGTCCATTTAGATTTTGCTCGAACTTTTTTATGATCAGTCAGTTCGGCTGCATAAATTCCAGTTAAACACAAGCAGACTAAGTTCAACATGTCTGGATTGATCAGTGGGATGAGTTGTGGCAGATTTCACCTTCTTCTTATCACCACCTGCATCTGGGTCATTATCAGCCGCATTAATCCGAGTGTCTAACAAAGGGCTGCACTTAGTGGATTGTTCGGCCGACCTGTAGCTGACCTGCACCCCCCACTGACACTTTCAGCACAAAATCCTCGCGGCCTGCTTTACGCCAACTCCTGCAGTGATTTGTGCTGTGTCTGGGATGCATTCCCGCCCGCCTGTCATTGGTCAATCCAGGATTGACCCTCCATCTTTAACACCAGTCACAGAGCGTTCCTGCAGACCTTTCAGGTCCAGGATAAAATCAACAAGTCCAACCAGCAGTGCTCTGCGTTGTCTCATCCGTCTTTGTCTCTCCTCTTGTCACCCTGTTGTTAATTATTTTCTCCTTCTTTGAAAACCTTTAATGTCTTCTGCCTCTTTTCTCCTCAGACTCACTTTATTGAAAACATGAGTGAGTAATCTTTGGACAGAACGCAAACAGCATGCATGCCTTGGAGGAGGGTGTGTGTGTGTGTGTGTGTGTGTGTGTAAGTAACAGGCAGGCATTCTGAAAACATTCTTTTCTGGTAATAAAGGCCTCGTAAATTAAAACCACTTGCTGTTTTACTCCCAAAAATAAGTCGGGCAAGGAATGCGACTCCTCAGCTGAAAATAAAACTGTTGACAAATGATCCCCCCTTGAATTCAGAAAAAATAAAGCAGAAACAACGACTGAGCCCTGAGGAACACCAAGATATGAAAAGCAGTTGTGAGAAACGAAAAAAAATATAATTATTTTTTGTGATAATCTCCCCTTGAGGTTGCATTTTTCTCTTTTTCCATCCACCTCCACCCTCCCTCTCTCTCTCTCCCCCTGGCACATTGCTGACACAGCACAGCTCAAGCATGGACCCTCACGATGCTCCTCTCACTCCAACTCTCTCTCCCTCTTTCTTTCTCTAAGTATATAGGTTTGCACTGAATAAACTTGTAGCATGGAGGCAGGAAGTAGCTCAGCAACTTCTCAGGTTTGGTCACTCTCTTAGTGGAATAATGGAGCTCTTGTGGAAAGCAGCTGTCAGAATGCGTCAAGGACTTCATTACCTCTTCACAAACACAAAAAAAAACAGGACAAAGCATTTCTCTGCCAGCATGCAAGCATGTGTGGGAGCTACGGACAGACTACAAGTGAAAAGAAGAGTTTAACACTTAGGAAAATACTTTAACTCTACTTCTTAGTGAGAGTCAGATTAATAAATTGATGCTACTGTCATAACTTTGTATTAAATTTGGATGTGATTAGCTTACAGTTTCTCTCCGCTACTACTCTTTATGCTTAGCTAATCACCTCCTGGCTCTCTCTCCATACATGACGCACAGATATAAGTATCAATCTGCTTTTCTAACTCTCAGTACAATGCAAATAACTGTAAACTCTTACCTTAAAAAACACCCCAAATAAAAAAGAGGGGAACAAAAAAATGCAAATTCCTCCACACAGGACACAAAAGGTCACTGAGTGGTTTCATAAGTATGATTCATAAGCTATGGCCTTCACATTTACCAGATCTCAACCCAACTTTACACCTCAGGGAGAGTTTTTGAGCTATTAAACACCAAGTGAGGGGATATATTTCATTTAATTGTTTTTACATCCCTTCAAAAGGAGACAATGACATTTAGAGTCCATGTCAAGGAGTGCTTAAGCTGCCATGGTAGCTTGTGATGGCCCAACACTTCACTAAGGGGTTGTGTTTTTTTTGAATTATTATTACGTCCTGGTTGTGTTATTTGACAAGTTTCTAAGGACATTTTAGTGTTTGGATGTGTGTCAGGTGTTCCTTGCAGCCTTGCTCTTGAACAGCAGCTTAGTGGCCACAGGTCAAGTGGCTAAGTAAAACACGCAGATGTTAGGAATAAATAATGTGCTCTGTAAATCTTGTCCGAACCGCAAGTTTTAATAGGAAAAAAAGTTTGGTTTGGAAACCCAGAAAATCCAAACTCTTCTTTTTTTCTTTTAAAGAAAGTCAAATAAACACACACACATTCAGAGGTTTAAGCAGTAAGACGAGTACACATGTGCAAATAGATCGTGATGACACACAATGTGGACTCCTACTGCAGCCACACTTCCTGACATACGACTGCTGAGCGCTTGGATGACACACACGTACTCTAACACAGCCTCCGAAAAAACCAGAGGGACCGCTGTGACCACTTCAACCCGAAGTGTGGAAACGCGATCTCTGCTCTGGGACGGAAGCGGGAATAAGCTGTCAGGAGGCGTCGACACATCACACTGAAGTTATGGTTCCTCACAAAAAGGAGAGACAATATATAACTGCAAGCATCGAATAACAGAGTGCAGGAGAAGAGGGACACACTGATTTAAGCAAATGGTCAGTTTAGATCGTTGGGTGTATGAAACAGAACATAAAGAATATGTATTGATATGTGATATTTTTTGCTAGAGAGAGAGAGAAAACTACAAAAAATGTCTGTTTTATCCTTTTAGATGGTGGAGAACTTTTTAATGAAGGCTTCTATCAAACGCTCTCATGTGATTGGATTAAGCTGCAGGTGTCGTCTCCTCTTACTGAACTTTGACTATTCATTTTTTTCTCATTTTGTAACTTAAACCTGGAATATCACGCAGAACGATCTAAATCTTACCTCATTTTTATCCCAGTGCAGTTTAAGTTTTTTATCTCACCCTATTTCACCCTCAGCTGTTCCTGCTTAAGTTGATTCATCTGTTTTATTAATTTTATTGCTTTATTTGTTTCTATTTGTGGTTTTACTAATTTGCCTTTTTATTTTTTGTTTTTATTTTTATGGCCACATTAGCTGAGCTTCTTATTTATGTTTACTGATATTTGGGATCCTTTGTCTATGTTTTTTACTCAGCTATATCAAAAAAATAGGTCTCTGCATCAATATATATCTGACTTTAAATAGAGGTTAAGTTAGTGAATGAATGGACCTTCAGTCGATCAAGAGTCATTAACCCAGATGTAAAAGTTGGCAGTATTAACACTTATATGGGACTGAGCTCCAGGAGACTTGGTCACACATAAGAGCATAATTATAAATGATGATTATTTGCTGATGGTGGCCGTGTTCTGTGTGACTGTAGCAACAAAGTTTGTGTCACTATCTCTAAATGTGTAATTCAACTTACATTACAAGCCTGCAGCATTAAAACAGAAGCAGTGTTAAAACCAGTCAAGTAAAAAAAAGTGAATGTTTATTTATATTCTTAATCACTTTTACATATTTTTAGATTTTAACTGAAACATGTGGCAAGACAACATCAATCCCAAATCCATTTTACATAGAGATTAGGCTAATTTTGTTCAATAATTCTGTGTACTCAGGTATTGGTAATAAAAATTACATGTATTATTTACATAGTAGGCCAGATGTACCTTCAAATGATCATTGAAGTGCCCTTTTCTTGAATAATTTTTGTTGCTAAAACCATCTTTTCAGACTCTGTTTCATATTGCCAGTGGATTTTGCATATTTTGCTGAAATCTCTCTCGGAGGAAATGACTGTGGTTCGTGTCAGCGGATCTGTTCAAACTCAAGGAATGTCTAAATGTGAGATTTCTTTTTTTTTTGAGTGTGCTACACACAGCTGGGGGAGTTACCAACATCTGGCCAATGGGTATAACGTTTATTGGCTGATGAGCGGGTGAGATTATGAACCTGTCTGGAAAATGTTGATCTGTGAAACAGATACGATGAACCGAAATGAAGAAAAAGGAAATCAGCAGACTGGTTGGTTTGGCTTCGGAGCAGGTTATTATGTGCAGCTTTGTACCGAGTGAAACAAAAGCACACCGAGATGCTGATAAGGTTGCAGAGTCAGTCGAGTGGTCAGGAACACCCAGGATGCTGCGGTTACCTTTCCCCTGTTCGCCACTGCTGTTATAGCAGAGAAATAAAAATGAAAGCTGCTGCCAAAAATAAGTGAGTTTCTGGGAAACGAGGTGTGGCCTTTTAACCTTGTGGATTATTGTAGGTGGGTTACAGCCAAGCAAAACATGGTATTTAAAGGAAGTATTCTTTGAGCAATAACGTGGAGAATTGACATAACTGAAGTGTCATGAGGGACGTGAACCAGTGAAGGTGGTCCGTTAAGTCCACAGCTGGAAGTCAAGAAGTCATCTAATACTCACCAAACCTCTTGTAACCAAAGGACTGCACCTCCTCCTCATCAGCAAAGTCGTCTGGAAGGAGAAAGAGCAACGATTGAGCTGTTAATTCAACACATATCAAGCTTTCAACTTGTCATAATGATGTTAAAGAGTAAAAACAGGGACTGAAGCACTAAATCATGAAATTACAAAAGCGTTTAAGCCATTATATTATTAAAATCCTTAAAAAATAATAAAAATAATAATTCAGTGTCCACTTTGAAACATTGCTGTACAGTTGGCTCAATTTCGGTAAATTTGACAAGCAATTTTCTGCTGATGAAGACCATGAAATGTGGTCAAAGTCCCAGCACACACCAGGCAAACTGAACTTGAGCTATTTTTTTACTCCAGCTATGGTTCCTATGAGAAACATGAACTATTACAAGCAATTTCAACCCTATTACTCTTATTCTGAGGGCCTGTATTTTTTATTTATTTATATTTTTAGCTCTTATTTTACAGAACTAGTTTCACATCTTTGTGCTGTGCTTCATGGTAAACAACATACACACTCTGTCCCACTCAGATGAGCCCAACTCTTTCAAGTAAACTCTCTTTTCTGTCACTTCTTCTGGTGGGATTACTTCAGTCTCCCATGGCCCGACAGGCCCTGAGTGTCGTCTCCTTTCAAGCAGCTGCCTGTGGGGAAGTCATTTGCCAACTCCAAAGCTTTTTTTTCTGTGTCATGTGCCAAGGCCAGGGAAAAGAAAGAAACACCACATGTCTCTCAAAGATGCTCAGAAAAGAAAGCTCCTCCCCTTTAATACCAAAAGCTTGGAGGTGTGCTGATATGTGAGCAGAGACCATTTATTAGTTTTTAATGGCTAATTATAGTGAAAACAGGTGAATGAAGGAAGCTAATGAGACTGTGTCTTTCTTGTGGCTCCCTTTCTTTGTCTGGAAATGACTGTTTCTCAGCCTGAATAAGAAATCACAGGTTCTTCTGAGCAGACATCTCATGACAGAGAGCGTTGTGTGAGATTTGAGAGGTGACAGGAACGATCCTCACAGTTGTTAAAAAAAAAAAAAAAAAATTGAATCCGCTTCTCACTTGAGGAATTTGACTTTCCCAATTCTCCCAACACCCGGTTTCCTGTTTGTGTCTCCAAGCAACATTAGTGTCCCATTACAACGGTAATTTTATCGTAAGTATGTTTGGCTTCTCAAGAGCCATTAAGGGGAAATAGATTACATAACGTTTTACCCAAAGGGTCGAAAAAAAGATGAGTCAAAGTCAGTGCATGTTTTGGGGGTGAATATGGATGCAAAGGGTGAAGATACTTCAGTAGGATTCATTTAATGTGACGATACAGGTGAACACTGATCAGGGGGTTTTGCAGGTCAAAAGATGACTTGGTTAAGTTTGGTTGAAAAATTCAGTTTTTTAGAATTCTAAATTATGTGTTACTTAAATTTTAATGACTTTTATTCAAATGCTGTTGAAATATCATATCTGGTAACTTTACATCTGAAACTCACCTTTTTGAGCAAATGTAGCTCATCCTTGTGATCTCTAACATTGATGAAACACAAATATTCGTCATCATGCATCATGTTACTGTTTGTCCTTGTACTGGCCTTTTGTCCAAAAACTAAATTAAACAGGTTTCAACAGTGGAGTAAAGAAGAATGAGCTTTATGCAAACCAAAGATTTCTATTGTTCATAAATGACATTCTTTTTTAGATTTTTATATGACTCTTGTAATAAGGTCTGAGGGTCAAGAAGGTTGGGTCTGAGGTTACACTGGTCATTTGTTTGTGCACATACGTGCGCCTACACTCGTAACTCATACAACCCCTGCATAAGTCAGAGCCCGACACAAGCCCTCTGAGTCAAAAGAGTCTGGACATGCCACTTAACAAGACCCTCCTCTTAGTTTCCCTTTCACTTTTAGCCCCCCCTTCATGGTTTTCATCAGAGGATGAGCAAATTCCATCTAAAGAAAAGTGTAAAGTTCCAGAAAAAACTTAGTAAATGTACAAAAAGAAAGTTTTTAATGGTCGTTACTGAACTTTAATTTTCAGAGTCAAACATGGACATGCAAACTCAAGTTTTGTTTTGTTTTTTTTAATGGTTGATCTATTTTTGACAATCAAGCAAATAAATAACAAAGACACTATCTGATAAAAAACGATGCAACCTTTGAGGTCTTTGCTGGTCCTACAGTACAAACCTGCCTGTACTGTCTGCAGCGCTGCTTATTGTAATAAAACAACATATAGATCTCAACAAAGGGAAAAGACTTTTTAAAAAGAATCCAGATTAAATCAAATATACTCCAGTCATATAAAAACAACATAGTAGAGCCCCTGTTGCCTCTTTGTGCGCGTGCAGTAGCAGCAGGAAGTGGTCAAAACGCTGGTCACATCACAGATTCACAGTGAGAGCAGGGAGATGTTTACACTGATGCCCACAATGCAGAGCTCTGTGTCAGTGTTCCAAGATTAACCACAAGGGGGCATGAGTCAGGTAGTGTTTACACAGTGTAACAAGGGACACGGCTCCTAAACCCATCCAGGGGCCTTTGTAAGTGGGTGAGAATAACACGCACTACTTTAATTAAGCCACTTTTAAAACATCAGGACACCACATGAATCACATCTGGTCAAACTTTATGCAAACCCTTATTTTCAAATGATGAGTTGCTACCCGCTGACCACCGTGACAAAGGCACTTCTTGGTCAGTTTTATTCCATGTAATGTGTTGAAAGGCAACAAGTCTTTGGCTGCGTGCGCCAAACTGAGAGCTGTACATGTGCGGGAGTCCAGGCTGACTCAGTGTTTCCCTCCGTGCTTTTCATGTCTTTAAGCCAAGGCAAACTTCAGGATCCAGCACGCACACACGACATTGAAAAATGCAAAGAAAGCAGCTTAAAGGCACACATAATTAAATATTTTATCACTAACAGGACAGGCTTGCTCTCTCCGTGACTCTGTAATCATGCTTTTGTCTCCGTTGTAAATAGCTCTGTTAGTGTAGGTTCGTGTTTGATGTGCAGCAGCGACCAGATGCAAAGAATACCAAAAGTTGCTTAATTGAAACCAGATGTGAGAGGCGAGTTGTAGCCCACACATTCCTCACGTCTCAGACTGAGAGAATGAGGCAGAAAAGTGACAAAGAAAAGAGCGACAGGAATGTTGAACATGTAGATTAAAAGTAATCAATGTGCAGGTCGGATCTTTTCCGGTTTTTGTCTCATTTCTGCCTCTAAAGATGAACCTACCTTTCATTGTGGTTTACAGGACTCTACCGTTGTGAAGCTGTTGTTTGAAGTTACATCCACAGCATCGCAGTGGCATTTGCCCAAAAGCTCACTCTGAGTGCGCGGCACCTCGGATCTGCGCGTATCCAAATATCCAGCGTGTTTTGGAGGTGTTGTATTAAAAAAAAAAAAAAAGGAGTCAAAGCTCCATCCGTGACTGTTTTTTCCTCTTGGGACGATCTCCCACAGCGCAGGTAATGTCAGAGTCTCACTTCAGATTCTGCAGCAGAACGAGGGGATGAACTTTTTGTTGTTGTTGTTGATTTGGAAAGTGTAATGCAAGCAGCAGCTGCAGGAGCAGGAGAGAGAGACTGTCTTCTTATTTATCTTGTGGTCGGGAAAGATGCCGAGGTGAGGGTGTATCCCGGTGCAGCTCAGCTCTCCGGTGGTACCCGCAGAAGTAACCGGAGAAACTCAAAAAGTGCAGGAATCCAAACGTGAGAGGAAGTGGTGCGCCCGTAGGGCTGCTTGGAGAAACCACGTGTTCCCACATCTGTGCGCACCGTCTATACCCCTCACTGCTGCTGTGCGCGCTTGCGCGTATGTGTGTGTGTTTAATGTCGGGCACAATTACGCTGAATAAGCAAAAACCGTGTCGGTTTGGACTTGTATGATGCAGCACTGTACTGCAAATTAACGATTTAAAGGCAAAATGGAGCGTGTTCAGCATCATGCGGGGTTTTGAATGACAAAGTAAAAGCAGCCATGAGTTTTGTTTGGTCTCATTCCTGTTTTAACGAAAATCTGAAGGGTTTTTCTCTCATAAAAATCAAAACAGCTGTCTCTTCATACTAAGACTAATTGCCAAATGCTTCAAGTTTCTGTAGGGTTTAGAGAAACTGACACCTTTCACATCACCCCGAGTCTGATTTATTGATAGTCAGAAGGAACTTTGCATGATTCCATACCATGCTTTACCACGAGGCACCAGGTATATTTGCTCTTAACAAATGCAGTTAGTTAACCATTAATTTAAGTATTTTCATTCACAAACACTTACTTCATGCTCGTTTTTGTATTTTAAACTGGAATTATCTGCTAAATATTCCCTATTGAGCTTCGAGCTGCAATAAGACCCAATTTCCATCAATCATATTCCCTCAAACAAAGCTCAACACAGCTCTCAGACCAGCCTTTAACTGTTCCATCCATTACTTCAGCTCTCTGTAAAGCAGTTTATCCCCTGCACCTGTTTATCTCTTCAGTTCAGGACTCCAGGCTTTGATCAGTACCTCAAAACTTAACACAAGCCCATATCCTGAGCCGTTAATATGGATCTGCTGCTACACCTTGACGTTAGTAAAACCCTTCAAAATTATAACTTAACCAAAAATCAACAGAGGAAAAAAAAATCTTGTGGATCAGTTTTAAACTTTGAACATTTGTTGTGCATTTTTTCCTCGAAGAGTGATTGCGTGCTCGCAGCCTCAGAGCTTTTTATCATCAACTGTTTTATGTTTAGGTTAACCATGGAAGAACACGGGAAGAGCATTTCTCCCCGCAGTGTTATAGAAACCAGGTGTAGAAAGTGTCAGAGAGGCTGCACACTGAACTGAAGCAATGGCTGTTTTGGATTATGACCCGGTAAGGACCATGTTTTCTGGGTCACAGCATGCAAAGAGGGCACATTTTTTTTTAAATAGATGAGGCACCAGTGAAGAGATGGGGACAGAGGAACCCTTTCACCCTGAAGCCCTCACACTCAATCAGGAGTGGAGATGCTAAACAGCTTCCTGCTGAGAGGAATGTTTCCTTTTTTACTAAAAATACTCTGGATTCCCGTGTGGATATGGATCCAATAATAGCTGTTGGGAGGTTATACATAACAGACTGAAGTGACCCATCACTTTAAAAATAAGAGCTTTGGTAATATGGGTTGGTTGCATATTCACCGTGTCCTGCTTGTTAAAAGGATGTAGCTCTGCAGCAGTTAGCGCTCTTATGGGATCAACACATGGCTCAACTTCAGCAGAGCAATCTTCTCTGATCATGTGATCCCTTCTTATTCTTCTTATAATAATCTTCTTCTAATAATCCCACACTGACAAATCCCCTCATCAATCAAACACCAGAAACAATATAATACACAGCACAGCTCACTGTGATGACACCACTTCTGTGCATGTAAAGACTGAGCCATGTGTGTGCATGTGTGTGTGTGTGTGTGTGTGTGTGTGTGTGTGTGTGTTTCATTGAGGATAATTTAAGAGCTGATATTAATGCACTTCAAAAGTCCAACCCACCACACTGTACAGACACATCAATTTAGGAGGATAGTTTAGATGTATTGAAGTATGGCTGTGAGTTACTGATCCATAGTCAGCAGGAGGCTGTTTGCATGTCTACGGTTTGGTGAAGCAGCAGGAGTGTAT
This sequence comes from Acanthurus leucopareius, assembly GCA_029814765.1. Classification (NCBI taxonomy): domain Eukaryota; kingdom Metazoa; phylum Chordata; class Actinopteri; order Acanthuriformes; family Acanthuridae; genus Acanthurus; species Acanthurus leucopareius. The sequence goes on along the minus strand of JAQMCX010000009.1, from coordinate 6,543,539 downwards.
GTGTAGGAATCCAAGCAAAGAACCGTGGATTTGATTGGTGGCAAAAATATATTTTAGCCAACTAAATGAGGGCTCAGCTTAAAAAAATCTATATCAGTTTAAGTGTGTGGGATATTTAGAATATTTTAGTGTATTACTTTCATATCAGGAAGCCTTTTCTGATGGGAAACTGAAGCTATTTTATGTACATCTCTGCTATCTTTAAAGCTACCAGAGTCCACTGACAAAAACAGTAATTTTAACATGCAGAACACAGGAGTTGCTGCCTTGACTTGCTTTGTGTTTTTATGGTGTGACTTTTGTTTCCTAAGTCATCAAAAGCAGTTGTAGAAAAGCAGATAAAATTACTGAGAAAATTTAAAATTACAGCTTTTGTCAATGGAGTCTGGTAGCTTGGTAGTTTAAGTGCACACTTAAATCACGGTGGCTAGAATATTTTCTGCCGCTGCTTCTTTTATGCTCTATTTTACTGCTTTTCTTGATCTGGTGAACATCTGAACCTTTCTATATTTTAATCCAATAATGCTTTGAACTGTGCATAGAAATATGATCGACTTCTGAGTTAATCTTGTGTGGCACCTGTTTCCAGATTAATACTCTTTTCCTGACATGACTAAGCAACCTCTTATGCAAAACCAGCGTGTTGGATGCTGGATTAACAGGCATCAACATCAAGCAAAGACTGTAATAGGATAAAGCTTGAGTGGAAAGAGCACAAATAGACCTTGACCAGGTCCAGATAAGTTCGCGACTGCTGTCCACACAGAGCGTTCGTTTGTTTGTTGCTGCCATTACAGAAGCACCTTCAGTCACCTACTGGTAAGTCCTTGTTATAACTATGGTCATTTTAGACCATTTTTATGTGTTTTTATTGGTCTTCAAACTTGAATTTTGTATTTAAATTCATTTTAATTGATAAGCTGTTTGCATTATATTATAGTTTTAGGACAGAAACTTTTTTAAGGGGATTTTAGTTGAATAAGTGCCTGTTTTGAAAGTAGTCTCATTAAAACTGCTAATTATATTTGTTTGCTTCAACCTGATATCTTTGATTACCATTATAAAGATTACTGGAATGTTATTTTTATCAATTTGTATCTCTTTAAATTATTATATATTATAAGTTAATACTTAAATATTCACGTGTACATTATCCAGCTCTTGTTTTTACCTTGTGAAACAAACAAAAGCTAAATATGTTCTCAGTAGGATAGAAGACAGCCGAGTGTTCCAGCTTCTTAAACCCATAATGAAATAAGCGAGTACATCCTCATTTAGTGTAAATCCCTGCTGGATGCAAACTTGTGTAACTCCTCTGTGTCGGGGCCTCCCGTCAGGTCAGCCGGGTGGCTTCAGCTTGTTTACAGCTTTACAAAATGAACATGTAAACACACGTTGTGATATCAGAAACCTCTCAAGGTTTCTTGTATGTTTTTGTGGCTCGATGGAGGCTGACCTCGTGACACAGCAGCTGGTTCTGAAATAAAAACACAGCTTGCCAAGTTTTCAAGCTGAGGTGAGCCCTGTGATGGATCTTATTAGGTGTCTCACCCCATACTGTTTGTCTCTTATGGCTTCACTTAAAGATCAAAACAAAGGGCAGGCCTGTTATTAGTGCATCTATTTAATAACAGGCTGCACAAACTTCCACAGAAGAAGGAAAAAGAGACATTTTTAACAGTATTTATGGAGTTGTAACTTGGCAGTATGAACAGATAATTAAGACAAATTTAACGATAAGATGTTGCTGACACACTGGACTGAATATTTGTTCGTCATGGAAGAAAAGCAATCTGTCAGTAAAGCTCCAGCTGTCTGCACATTCTCCACAGATAAAGCCACAGACGTTTTAAAGTTTCAAAATCTTATTATATGATATCCGGAGTTTACATATCACCGCTATTACTGCTCAAAGAGTATCAGATGTCCCATTAAAACACATTTTTGTAGTCAAAACACCTCAAACTAAATGTCTCTGTTCCAAATGTTATCTGATGTATGAAGTGTTAGAGACACATGACGCAGAGATGCAGTTTTTAGGGTCCAGACAGATGTGCAGCACCACCAAGTGGCCGACCTACTTACAACCATGTGCAGTACTGTTGATGTTTAATCATGCTCAAGCTCAAATCCTATTAGCCTTCAGGACCAGACTAGCACCTGTTGTTTTTACTTTCCACATTTTGTTTAAGTGTGAACCTGCTTCGGAGCTTCTGTGTGATCATAAGGTAAATGTGCTCATCCAGCTGTATGAAAATGGGATTCTGGGCCAGTCACAATCACACTTTTCATGTGCTTTCAGACCGAGTTTTACCCTTTCAAGACACAGACTGCGCTCAAGTATGAAGCTCCTGCTCGGTTTGGCCGTTCTGGTGGTGAGGCTGGGGGTCCTTTACTCTGCCCCAGAGGAGGAACCCGCAGCCATCTCAGAGGACACCTTAAAACGTGAGTCAGCACAGAGAAATCTGAATTTATATTTGTTTCACACACTCGAACCAGCTGATGCTTTGGAAATGTTTATAAAAAGCAATTATAGTCAATGTCTGGCAAACATCTGTTTACTGATGTCTGTGCAGTAAATACAGAGGCACACAACCACTCAGCTCACAGACCTTATACAGCTGTTGATTGCTTCATTATATTAGTTTTAAATGTTCTTAATTTTAAGTCCATGTAAATCAGATCACAGCCTTTTCAGATGGTTATAAGTGTTTGCAACATTTTCTCACCCAGTTCTTTTTTTTCTCTCTGTCTGTCTCCCTCAGAGTTGTCTGTGAATGGCGAGAAACTTGTTGATGAGGAGGTGAGGAGAGCTCTGTATGGGGTGAAGCAGATGAGGGAGGTGATGTGGAGGAACGAGCAGAAGCATGAACACCTCATGAAGTCCCTGAAACACAGCAGTGACAAGAAGAAGGTGACACCAGCTTTAACAACATTAACAAGCTCTGAAAAGAAAGAGAACAGAAAAAAAAGCATGCAGATTAAAATTTCCATGCCGTTTTTACCACTAGGGGGCAGCTCAACTGGCTAAGGAGGTGACCGAGAAGCTGGAGGAGGCGGAGGAGCAGTGTAAAGACTCCCTGCAGTCTGAGTGGGAGGAGTGCAGACCCTGTCTGGAGGATGCATGTAAAACCTTCTACACCTCCACCTGCCGCAGGGGATTTGCCACTTTTCATGCCAAGGTTCGAAAACAGCAGCTCCAGTCTCTGCTTTCCTCCCTCTGACCTCCAAACTCCTGCAGCAACACGGCCAAAAATAACAAGAGTGTATGAAAGTCAGTTGTAACTTTACCTCCTTTTCTGGAAACAAATCTCTTGCTTCAGTTGGTGCAGAAGTCTCCTTTCTGACTGAGTTGCTTAGTTCAGTCCTGCACTAAATCAATATGTAAGATTATTTAAAATCACCTGTATGCATTTATAATGAATGACAGCAGCACATTTAATGATAAGACACGATTTCTTTTAAGCCATATGGGCCACATCTTCTTTTATAATCATGTTTTATTGCCTGCTGCCCATTAATATGAGAATGTGTCTTGTTTAGATCCCTCGTCATAGAACCCATGACTTCTTTAAACACGCCGTTAACATGCAACCTGAGCGATCACAAGTACACAGCTCCACAGTGTGTCAGTCACTATCTTTCCCTTTGTCTCTATCTGGCTGACACTTTTAAATAAAGTAGAAAAGCCAAAAAAGTGAAAAGTGTCCCTTTCTCTGTTTACAAAAAATGTGCATCATGTCTGTCTCATGTTTACCCTTTGACCAATTCATGTGAGCTCCATCCTACAGAAATATATTTTACCTGCTGCTGTCATTTTCGTTGTTGTTCAACACTTTGATATGATGTTGTAGACGCCTGAAGAAGTGTGAACTCAGTGTTAACACAATGTGGCCATATGATGACCTCTGAATATGATCTGAATGATCTGAACTCACTTTATCTTGAGTGCATTCTTACCTTTCATTTTAATTGCTTTTGAAGGTCTACAGAGGCAGCATTATATTTTTTTTTAAAAAAGAGAACATAACTTCATGTTGCAGAATTAAGTTGCTGCCTTAAACAATAAAATAAACCTTCCTCCTTTACTTTTCACACTGTAGGTGGAGAACTTGTTCAAAAGAGTGTCCAGGCGCTTTGGTGCTCGGCAGCCTCGCGCTGATGCAGGGGACATCCTGGTGAATCAGGGTCCTGACAGCGACGACACCGAGGTCATCCAGATTGAGGACTCCTTCAACCGCCTGATGAGCAAGGTGGGCACGCTGGTGGGCCGCAGCATCGCTCTGGTCTCAAGGATGCGCACCAGGCTCGACAAAGTCCTCCAGACAGCCTTCCTGAATGACACTGACGTCCAGACGGAGGAGACTCCCACTGACCCCTACAACCCCAGCCGGGACTCTGGCTTCCTGCAGGGTGTCGGGCTGGAGGAGGTGCTGGAGTCCTTCTTTGACTTTGGCAAGAGCGTGTTGGAGGAGTTTGGGGCTGTGGTGACCCAGGTGTTCGATGACATCCATGAGGCAGTAGAGGAGGAGAAGAAGAAAGGTAAGGGAAGGAAAATAATGAACCAAAACCATATTTTATGTTGCATACTTAAAAAGTATCATTGCAGAAAGATGCTTTGCATTAATGTTTATAGTTTATATCTTAAAGCCGTGATAATAAGCAAGAATGAACACTAAGTCTCAAACATTTTTGTGTTTTTGGTAGCGAGGGAAAATTTGCCCCGTCTCCTGCAGAACAGGAAGTTGTGTCGAGACCTTCGTAAGCAGACGTCAGAGTGCTGGCAGCTTCAGAGTCAGTGTGAAGCCTGTCAGGGAACCCTGCTCACAGGTGAAGCACCCCCACCACCCTCACAGCTTGTGTTTAATTCATCTCCATGTGCGGTACCTCATCTGACCACTCCCCCTCTCGTCTCCAGAGTGCCCCAGTGTTCGGGAGCTGCATGTAGAGCTGGACGAGGTCTCCCAGCTGCTGGATGTGTCCAAAGAGCAGTACGATGAGATCCTGTCTATCGTCCAGCGCCACACTGATGAAACAGTCAACTGGCTCAGCAACATGGCGGCTGAATTCAGCTGGGTGGCTCAGGCTGAGAGCAACAGCAGCACACCTGAAAACATCTTCCGCATCACCATGGTGAGACGGGCAGAGTAACAGAGTCTTCAAACTTATTCACAACCCTCTTTTCAACTTCTTACTATTAAACTCTAAAAATATTAACTCTAAATCAGAAGAACTAAAGGTTAGAGAAATAGTGTGTATTCTTATTTTTGGGTGAATTGTCCCTTTGATTACTGAATGAAAAAGATTTTGGCCTGCTTTAATGGGTCAACCAATATAAATCCCCATAATCCAAAATAAGCAGCACCAAGTGGGGAAAAAGTTTTGCCCGCAGTAATGGAAATACAGAGCAGTTGGAGTAAGACATAACCTCTTTCACTCTCCAGGTGGCGCCAAAGAGCCATGATGAGCAGAACATGCCTGTGACAGAGACGGAGGTGGAGGTAAACATCCTGAACTCACCCTCGCTCATCCTGTCGGTCCCAGGGGAGCTGCAGCTGCAGGACCCGGCCTTCATCCAGTACGTAGCCCAGCAGGCTCTGAACAAGTACAAGGAGATCGTCAGGTGAGAACTTCATTAACTGACACTTTACCAGGTAACAGGTGGATCTCACAGGGATACATTTCTACAAGTGTCTTCCATAACCACCTCACTATCTTTTTTGTCATTGTTAAACAATTTTTCTTTTAAAAAGGCATTAAAAATGTTCTTTTTACATCCTGAATGTCTGGTGGAAGGGTTTTTTTTCCCTGAATTAAAATAAATATTTGATAAATAATAATTTAAAATAAATTTTAAATTATTTAACAATATGACTGAAATTCTGACATTAACACATTCTCTCCTTCTTCACAGGTTTGAGGATGAATGAAACTACAGTCTCCTTTTTTAAAGCATCTATAAGCACTTTCTTTATGAACAGAACTAGACTGTGTTCCTGTATAGCTGCATACTCTTGCTGTCTTGCTAAAATGTAAATACACTCAGGCTGAACCATGTCAATCACTGCTACTGATCGAAAAAGAAGAAAATATACTTTGTACCTGCTGTTAACTGCTTTAAATAAAGAAAAAAAAATGAAGTCGGTCTTATTTATATGGCTTAAAAATCATGAAATGTAGAAGTGATCCAAGAGTCTTAAATGTTTGACTGGGCGTCTTAATGGCCGAGTTGTCCAAAACACAACGTTGAAACTTTGTCGTCTTTGGTCTGAATCTGAAGATCAATGATTGATAATCGATGTTGTTTTTCAAGAACAAGAGAGTTAAAAGAAAGCTTCCAGTAAAACTTTTATTTTTTCTGTACAAAATCATATTAGTTACCATTCTCAGTAATTTCATTATCATCTCCCCACTAGGTCAAGTCCCATCTTTAAGAACATCATGTTAGGTTCTCATGAGCGACGCACACAAAGAAATACATAGAAAAAAATGTTCACATCTTTGTCCAAATCTTAAGCTTACTCATTGAATAGGATGATGCCTTTATGTCTTAAATTTCCCATCAAACACTGCTGGACAGACAGTGAAAAAAGTACCTCTAAGAACCTGTTACTGGACTTCTGTGGTCTCTACATCTATAAAAGCACTTGAGCTCTGACCTGAAAACAGTGCGAGCGAGATGTTTGTTCTGTCTGGTTCTCGTTACTTCACTCCAGAGGTGATCCGTCACCTCTGCAGCTTGTTACCAAAATGAGAAAACCATATGGAAAACTTTTCGTTCCATCACTGGTGGACTTTGCATAGTTGCATTTACAAATTTAGAGATTTGTGTCGGGTCGTTGGCTTTGGATGAAAGTTTCCCTCCAGCAGACAGAACTGAGGACATTAAAGGCATATTTAGTCTTAGATTGGTGGGATTTTACTGAGAAGAAGAGAAAACACTACAGCTGCATGAATGAATCACATGATAACATGAATTTAAAAGATTCAAAGGTTTCCCAGACCATCTAATCTTGTCTATTAAAATATCAAAACTGTGTAGGTGTGTGCAATATAAAGAAAAATGTTAGGGAGTCTTCTACAGCAATCAGAGTCGTGCACCAAACATATGACCAGATGACGATTTGAAACAGAATCAAACTCAATTTCACCTAAATTTTCACAGCTGAAAAGTCCGTTTGAAAACATTTATAAAATGTTAAACAGGAAAAAAAAAAACGTTTTTGCACTTTTGTATTATCAAAATACCTCTTAATGATTTCAAGTCCCTGTTTAAATAAGAAATAAAAAGCATGATAAAATGTCATGATTCACCATTCAAGTGACTGTGTTAAAAATAATCATACAAATCAGTTCTCATGCATGCATTCATCCACCTGATCACACCTGCTAAAAATACATCTTTTTGCACATTCTGTATGTACATCTGCTTCCATTTCTTATTACATTCTTGCATCCTTTTCACTGACTTCGCCTCAGTTCTTCTCCGTCAAAGCTTTACAGTCGCAGCACATGCTTGACAGTTCAACCACAGTTGTTGGTCACTTAAAAAAAAAACATACTCATCAACCTACATGTTCAAACCAAACTCATGTACATGTAAAAGATGCCGATATCAAAGAAAAGTGTTGAGAAATAAAATAAAAATTGGAGGAGAGAGGGGAAAATAACCCTTAAAAAAAGTTAAAAAAAAACAAACAAATGTTGATCTGGAAGTAGCCATTAATTTGAAATTAGGAGAAAATCCCTCTCTTTTTGATCACAGTGTTGTGGCCAGTCCGTATGGATTATTCTGATTCGCAGGCTTCCCAGAGCTTAAAGTACCAGCACAGATCTGCACAGTTGGGACGCCTCCCCGTACATTTGGTCCCCTGGTGCTCGAGGGACAAACCTCTAGTTTGCTTCTGTCACTGGCAGATGAACCACAGTGGCTGTGGTCTTGTTTTTAGCATTAAAACCTCTTTTATCCGCAGCCTCATCAAGGCCTTTTCCCATTTGTTGGAGTTCTCTGTTGTTCCAAGCTTCCATCTCTACTGATGCACCTCTCTGTGATGCCACAGTTCTCCCCCGAAACTCCCCACACTAGAGGTTGTCCCCCGGCTGGTACTGTGGCTCTGTGGCTGTAAAGTAGTCTTCCAAGAAGGACTGGATGTACTCGAAGGTCGGCCTTTCGTCCGGCTCTTTCTTCCAGCACTGCCTCATCATCTCGTGGAGGGACTCGGGGCATCCCTGTGGGCACGGCATGCGGTAACCTCGCTCCACCTGCTCCAGTACCTCTCGGTTCACCATACCTGGAAGAAACAAAGAGAGATGATGTAGACACATATATACACAAACACAGACACACTGTGTGTGGCTTTAGGCTATGATGCAAAGCAGCAGGTTAACAATCTGCAAAATGTGGTTATTTTAAGGAGGATTATTTTAAGTTCTTTTAATCTCCTTACTTAGTTATTTAATAATTAATAGGTGTTTCATGTTTTTTTCAAGTTTTTCATTCGTATTTCCTTTCAAAAACTGACGTACCTTACTCAGATTTAACAAAAAAAAACTGATACATTAAGGTGGAACACAAACAGTTTCATAACTTACAGAGATTACAAAACAAATTTGAGTTTAATGCCTTTAAAATTTTTAAATAAGTTACGTTTGATTATTTGATGTGTTTTTACAGATTTCGTGTTAAGTTAGCTGGCTAAGTTTGTGCTGCTTTGGGTTAAGTTGTGACTGTCCAATGCTCTGGTGGCCCATTACTCCAAACCTCATTAGCCTAAAAAAAATGTCCAATTGGACCAAAAGTCCATTTGACAAAAACAAAGAACAAAACCCACTGCAGCAAAGTAAACACTCTCCCTTGGGTTCTCTCTCTTTTGCCTGTAAAATCTTAACAGTTTGGGTGAGCAGAAAAGGATGGAGTCAGGCGACCTTTGTTGTCATGGTAACATTAGTTGGGTGGCTGTCGTCATGGTAACTTTAAGAAACCATGGTCGCAGTGTGGTTCAACTTGGGCATCAATACTGCTTTGTCTGATTGGTCCAAAATTTGATCATTTCCCAAAACATTAATTGATTTATTTTTGCATTGATTCCTGTGAGACTTGCAGTCAACTTCTAAACTGAAACACAAACATTGTTAGTATTTTTGTTGGAATAAAATATAAATATAAGATGGCACATTGATCTCTGGCTAATCTTTGAAATTCTAGAGATGACATCAGATTAAGAGTTTCAACCCTCTACGTAATAGAAAGTCATGTCTATATTAAATGTAAGGTCACCAGTTTTTTATTACTCATCAGCAATTTTAAACAAAAAAACAAACAAAACAGTTTCATTTTCATCTCCCGGCCTCTTCCTGTTACTAGAGCACAAGAGTCCTGGATTCCTTCCCAAGACAGGAAGACAGCGATCCTGAACCCTGTGACACAGCTCAGAAAACAGCTCCATGGGGAGCTTGACTGCAGCTAAAAGAGGTTATGACACAGAGTCGGTGGCATGATCCACATCCCCCCCCCTCTCTTCCATCTTTCTGTGGGAGAGTGGGGATCAGGTTATCTCACACGGGGAGAGGAAAGGCCCATAACAGCTGCTAAGACCAGGATATGGTGGTGATGGTATGTCAGATGCCGAGGTGTAATCGTGATTTATGTGTTGGATCTGAAAACCTCAGCTGCAATAACAAGCCTGTCATGTATCTGAGTAAGCATATGTATCTATATATACACAGGCTGAAATAGAACATACATGATGTGTTCCCATGCCCACTCCTGTAACGCGCTCCTTGTATACCTGCCTCATGTGCCATCATGCAAGGGAATAGAAATAGAGCTTCCAGAAAGACTCGAGCACAGCAGGACGAAACCCACTAATGTCCAGTGAGTCATATGATGATTCTGATGAAGGAAACGAGGTTTCAGGCCCCTGCATTTGTGGCTCTGGGGAGTATTAATTATATTAAATGGTTTGCATAGGAACCAAGATGGCCAAAGGAGCCAGAAAGCCGTCTACAGGAGATGGTGGTTAGGTCTGCCATATGTTTCCCTCTGTAATCAATGTCAGTCAGCACCAGACACGCTGCAGTACTGCTCTCAGACTGCAGGGGTCAGATATGAGGCGGCTGACGTCAGGAGGGGAGATGCTTGTGAATGAGAGAGTGAGGGGCACTTTCCCATGCACTGAGAAGTCATTTGACATCTGCGTTGACTCACATGAGCGAAACGCAGTTCTATTCTGATCTGCACATGTGAGACAAAACTAACAAAAACCTCCAACGATGAGGAATCAGAATAACATGCTGGAATAATCCTGAGGCAAAAATGAATATATTATTCCTGTTTTTCATGAAAAACTTGAAAAGATTGAGCTTTGAACTTTCATGCAGGAAGTGGATTTTACATGACAAATAATAGAAATACAAAACTGTTCATCATAAAACAGAAAACTATACATAGCTTATGAGCGCTGCTAAGTAATTTGCATGTAGCAGGTGCAAGCCACAACTTTATTAAGTGAGTACAGCAAGTTTCACCACTTTATCATCATCACCATCTGAGTTACACTCGTTATTGTGACCACTAGTACATTTGCATTTGTGGTTTCCTGCCTCCTGAGCAGAAGCAGCACCTTGCAGACTCCATCAACAGACCAGAATGACCCAAACTTCACGTCAATATTTATCAGCAGTGACAAGAGTTGGTGCTGCTGCTGTTACGCCCGTGAATCAGGAGAGACAGATCACGAGTGCAACCAAGAGCAGACTGGTGAAGTTTTCCGTCATTCATGGGGTCAGAATGTTAAAGCAGAGTTCAAGTGTGACGCTCTGAGGCATCCGATGGAAAACATGCTCTGTTAACAACCTGAACTGTGACATGATGATAACTGGGCTCTCCAACATGACAATGTGCCCTTTGATGACTGCTGGAAACACACAAGTGTCTTCCCCACAACAACGCAGCAAAGCCAGATCCAGTGTGTGATGGTGGTTGAAAGTGATGTCTTTCTTCTGTTCCCCAAGTTTGGCCTCTGGGTCGTGGCTGTTGTCTCAAGTTTCTCATCCATTGAATTAACTGCTTGAAATGCACACGTACCAGTGGTCTTACAAATGAAATTCAGGTACAGACGATGATCAAGAGATGTAACTTTAAAAAACGTACCCAGGAAAGTTAAAGCTTGCACCTGCTACGTGCACTTTTCTGTGCAGAACTTTGTTTGTGCACAACAGGAACAATCTCTTAGGTTTTTTATTGCATCTCGTACACACATGCACACAAGCATAGAGCCATTACATTTTAAAACACCAGAAAACAAAAGTATACAGCACAAAACATCCTGAAAACAAAACAAAAAATAACAACCTACACAAAGGTACAAAACAAGCTCCAAAAACAAACACTTCAGCTTTCCAGCTTTTGATCATCTGAGTTTTTCGGAAGCAACTTATCCAAGTTAATGAGGATGCAGGGAGACGCGACCCATGTTTAACTAAAAGGAACAAAGCAGAACATAAAAACACTCTTGTTCTTACCTGGATATGGTACTCGGCCCTTGGTCACCAGTTCAGTCAGTAGTATTCCAAACGACCAGACGTCTGATTTGATCGTGAAGCGGCCGTACAGAGCAGCCTCGGGGGCCGTCCACTTGATCGGGAATTTAGCACCTGGAAGAAAGAAGTGAGGGTCAAATTTTGTTTGAAATCACATTTTGTTTCCGAAAGAATGTTTGGAAAGTTTGCTTAAAAGAAAACAAATAATTAAGTGATCATTTAAGCTACTGGCAATACGTTTTCTGTTGCCCAATGCCTTTAATAATTAATAATTATGAGTAAGAGATTGTAGCAAAAACAGACAAAATTCATGATGAAAGTTAAGTGTCAGCATGTTGTTTGGCACTTTATTTCCAGTAAAAAATAACAAATAAGAGAAACAAAAGTGGACAATAGTGGTAATATGACAGAAAATAACAATCACTGCTCTGTCCAACAACAGTCCTTAACTCAAAGATACTGCGCTCACCTTCAAATTAGATAAAATGCAGTAAGTTAATGGCAAAAACAATAGAATGTTTGAAATTTCTACTTGCATTTAGTTGGACTAATCATTTATCTGACTAATCGTTTTAACCAAGTGTTAGGTTGTTTTTAAAGTAAGAGATGAATTCAGGATTTTGAGGTTGGTGTTAAGTGATCAGAATTAACCAATTAACTAGTAATCTATTCACAACCAATTCAAGTCCTCAAAAAGTAAACAGCACATAACCCCCCTGTTTGTCTCTGAACACCGGCTGCATCCACGTCTTACACACACCTTGTCTGGCCGTGTACTCGTTGTCCTCGATGAGCCGAGCCAGGCCGAAGTCAGCGATCTTACACACCAAGTTATCAGCCACCAGGATGTTGGCAGCTCTCAGGTCCCTGTGGATGTAGTTCATCCTCTCGATGAAGGCCATGCCGTCTGCAATCTGGGACGGGATTGGACAGGATCAGCGGTGAGGGAGGGTGGGGCGGAGGGGTTAACAGAGAGATAATGGAATTAGGATGTTTCAAAAGCAAACAGTCAAAAGACGCAAATTTGTGAATTTGTATTTTTTTTGAAAGGATTAAGAAAAGAGGAAGAGAAAGAAAAGATTAGCTGATATGTCCAGCCGATAAACTAAGAGAGTTACAGTAAGTTGTCATTTTAGTAAAATTAAACTTTGGGTGTTTCGCCCAGATATGCAGGCTGAACAATGAGAAATAAAAACATTCATGTGCAGCTGTAGAAACATTTTGAGAAAAACTCAACACAGCTTTCCAACATCTCATCACTCTGGTCATCAACTCCCTGAGAGGCGTCTCAAGCTTTCAGCCTGCCTCTGCTGTATTCTCAAACACTTTCCACTCCGCTGAGTGAGGAGAAGAGGGGGAGTGGGAGCGTGGAGAGGCAAATTAAGAGCAGATCACAGTAGGTGACTGAACCAGCGAGCTCAAGTGTCCTCTGATGGGGAGCGTTTAAGTGCTACAGGCAGCTGAGTGCTGGAGAACGAAGGGAGGGGGGGCACATTCAGTGAGGAGGAGGGGGAAGAGGCGAGGGAGGGGTGGGGAGAGATGTCAACTGGGATATTAAAGATCTCTGACAGCCAGATGGAGAACAAACTGAAACATTTATCCACAAGGTCTGAACGTTTGGCTCAGGAGCTCCTGCAGACACGAGGCTGAGAACCTGCTCACACACAGCTCTCCTCACTTTACTGCTGATGCAGCATAATCCTTCACAGACACACACACACACACACACACACACACGGTTAAAGCAGCACCTGGGTCAGTATGACGCCTAGAGGGAGTGTTAGTATCCACACGCTGCGTTGTGGTCCTACCTGTGCAGCCATGTCCACCAGCTGAGGCAGCTTCAAATACTTTCCATCTCCCTCCTTCAGGAAGTCCAGTAAACTACCTGTCAGAGAACAGACGAGCAGAATCAATACTCCTGTCTGCACATCATGTTGGCACCATAAAAGAAAAAATAATAGAAGCATCAGCTCTGCATCAGAAAATGAAAACATAAGCAAAAAACCCCTCAGAGGCAACGAGTCTGCAGAGATCATAGGAAGTTTCTTTCATTCGGTCCAGTTCTTTTTATATCTGCCTTCACTGATCACACAGACTCTAAATAAAAGTTCTAGTCCGGTTCAGCAGTCGTGCTGATATATATTAATAGATGTTATGAGTTCATGCTACATTTAAGACTCCTGCTGTCATTACATACAGACCTTATCACTGTAAATGTAAGCAGCTTGTATGATGTAGTGTGATTAACAGCCCTAGACTGTAATAAATATGGACGTAGACTCTATGACATCATGCGTGGGTTTCTGAAGACTGATAGTGAAGCTAACTGTGGCAGCTTTGGCTGTCACCATCTAGCCAGTGACTGACTCCACCTAATCTAAAACCAGTCAAAGAGTTGGAGCTCGGGTGGAGCACTGATGCTCTGGCACAGTGAGGTCAGCTGGATAGTCTGTAAGTACAATTAACTGCACAGCAAACCAGATTATTTGTCCTATTTTTGCATAAAAAAACTCTCCAAAAGGCACCGACACCACAAACACGGCAGAGAGGTCGAGTTCAGGGATTTTAATTAGCTGAAGCGATGCCTAGCAAACATTCTGCAGCTAACTGACTTTTAATTAAGCAAAACTTCTGCCTTAATATCACTGAGACGTGAGAGTAGGAATATGGCCTTTACAGAAACTGCAGTTTTGTCTAATGACTTTGAGAGGACGCAGAACTATCTGCTGTTGTGAAGTGTACGTAGTCTTTTCATCATATATTATTTTGCCCGTTCTTTGCACATGCAGCCAAAAGACAAACTTCTGCCTTCTGGCAAAAAGTAGACAAAGTATTTTCAATTCGATTCAATTAAACTGCTGAGAGTTTGTTGCTATTCTTTAATTTTTTTAGATGAAGAAATAAATAACCATTATATAAAAATCACATATTATTGTACAATGAGTTGAGCTAAATTAAGCTGCCTACTGGTGAAAACTTGAGCTCCAGCAGGCTTGAATGTGGGTGTTTTAATCGACTTTGCAGGTGAATAAACAGAAGGGGCTGAGTCCACCTGTCCTTACCTTTGCCCATAAACTCTGTTACGATGTAGATGGGCTCCTCGGACACCACAGCATAGAGAGGCACCAGTTTGTCATGTCGCAGTTTCTTCATGATCTGAGCCTCCTGCAGGAAGGCCTCCGGCGACATGGTGCCCGGCTTCAGGGTCTTTATAGCCACCTTGGTCGTGCCGTTCCATGTGCCTGAATGAAAACACACACAACGGGAAGAAAATGATCCCTCCTGTTTGAAATAAATCAGACATCAAGCTCGTGCTTGAAATGTATCACTGAATAACTCATCCAAGACATTTCCAATTTATAAAGTGAACAAACTGTAAATCTAAAACGCTAAGGGTATGTTAAGGACTTTTTGACCCCTTTTAAGTGATTGGAAAAGTCCATCCTAAAATCGAGCGCCGTGCCAGTGATCTCTGGCAGCGCTCCCGTGTGTGAAGAGCAGCTCGGGAAGAAAAAAAAGAGCACAACAGCTTAAATAATCAGCCACTTCCTGGTTGAGAGCTACTTACTCACGCCCTGCTTACATACAATGAGCTCTACTGCTTCCGTCATAAAGCTGACCTTCATGAATGAATCATACTGAACAAACTACACACACACACACACACACACACACACACACACACACACTGAAGGACAAAGTAGGTCAATGATAATATCCAATAATAATATGAGTTGGCGTGAATACAGAAAACTGGTACGACGAAACACTTTGAAAAAAAATGAAACGTTAAACAAGCAAAGGAGGGAGTTTCAGTGGGAAGTTGGATCCAAGCAGAAAAACCATCAAGAACAAACAGTTGCAGGAGGAGACAGAGAGGGATTCCTGGGATTGCACAGAGGAGGGTTGCAGGTTGAGGCTTGCTGCAGGCCAGGCTTAATGAAAGACCGGCTGATGAAAGAGGAGAGTCGTGCTCACTGAAAGGCCCCCGTCTCACATGCAGGCCCGGGAACTGAAGCGTAGGAGGTGACCTATGATTACTGAGCTCTGTGAGTGCGCGCGCGTGTGTGTGTGTGTGTGCAGGCAAACCAACAGCTATCAGTAATCAGCATTTACATCAGTATGTGGGCCAGTGTGGCAGCAAGACGAGCTCTTTCCTGAGGTCAGTCCCACTCAGCTTCAAGCTAATGTGAATCACTCCTTTAAACTAACTCAGCTTGTGCACAGTCACGAGGTTTCTATACATTCAATTCAATTCTAAATAAGATTGAGTATATTTTTGTTTCTATCAGAAAGATCTAATGACCATGTAAGTATTTGACTTAGTGGTTGGATGCATCCTTTCCTAATTCACGACCAGCATTAGCATCAATCATAAAACTTGAGTGTTTTATTCCTGTGTTGTTAACATAGGAAGTACATTATCTTAGTGTTTCCTGGAAAGATAAATCCTGAAACTCCGCAACCCTCAACAGCTGCTACCTAGTGTTACAACGTGAGGCGAAGCTTTCTAACTTCAGGAGGACACAACTTGCTATAGATTTACTACAATCTGCTGACAGATTTTACTCAAATATAATTCCTCTTGATGCAGATTTTGTATCCTGGGAAGTGAATTTCACAGCAAAAACTCGTTTTCTGTTACTGTGTAATAAACAAAGGAACTTGTGTAGAGAACTTTATAGCAGTTATAAGTTTGGATAAACTAACTTCACTAAAACTGACAAAACAAAGTGGTGACTACAGTTGAAAAGTGCCACTTTCCGCTCTGACTGGGCATCAAGACAAAAAACTGAACTTACTAATGAAGCAAGCATTTGTGACAGGTGGGCTCTGTAGTCCCAAGATTCATTCATTAACAACTTAACTGAACAATCTGTGTAGAAGATATGCATGTATGCATGTTCATGAAGCATTGACTGTGTTCTCCAGGACAGCAGTTACTGTGTCTTACCCATCCAGACTTCTCCGAAGCAGCCTTGGCCCAGTTTGACCTCCAGTCTGAGGGACTCCCGCGGGATTTCCCAGGCATCCTTAGCTAGTCCCTGAGTCTGCGGCTTCACGGTGGGACACACAGTTGTCAGCCTGTAGCACAAACCATCTGCATGTTCTGGACACACGGGGCAGAAAAACAGCAAAAGTATGAGCTTCAAGTTTGAGTTAGTTAGCGACCATTCTGCTCATGAACACCACCAGCCACTTGAACAACAACACAGCCTGTGTGGGGTCACATACACACTCAATGCAGCAGTGCACAGAGCCATGCTACGGCAAATGGACTGTAAACGTGATAAATAAAAAATCACGTTGCTGCATGATAAATGAAGCAAACAAACCCAAACAAAGCAAACAAACAGAACAGGTGACCCGTCATTTCTACAGTCATCCCTCACTTAATTTTCCCTCCCAGAAATAATCATATTTTCTGGCACTTTCACCATAATGACTTGAACCTTCTTAAACTCAATTTAAATTCAATTTCAGTCAGAAAGCAGAAAGATCAAGGGGTTGTTTTCGCTATTGAAGCTTTTTATTAACACTGTGAGAACCTTCAGTAGCTGACAGCAGCAGCACTAATCATCGTGTGAAAAGAACTATTTAAATTCTACATAGAAATGAGTGAAAAACCAGTGAAAAACAGCTTTTTATATTCAAGCCACTGAACATCTAAGATGTTTGAAACATTTCTGCATGACTTCTCAGTTATTGCTGACTTCTGTCTGGAGTTTAAAGGCTACCATAACAGGAATACAAAGAAGAGCAGAGCTTTGAATCTACCACTCGTCAGTGGTAACAAGCACTGCAGTTGGTGGATTACATGAATCATGTTGAAGTAAGCAGGCCAAGGTCAACAATGCAAGACCTCAAATCAAATATTAAGGACTCAAATAATAAACAGCCTCATATTTATGGATTCAGCATCTGGCTGTTTAAATGTATTCCTGCACAGTGTTCAATAAACAGCTCGTCCTGTGTGTGTTTACAGCATCCAGATGCTTCCTTGTGACCGTCCGGTGGGGATTTTAGGAACAGCTGCATATCAATACTGTGCAGATTACAGCAGGCTTAAGACTGTTTTTTTTTTTTTTTTTGTAATGGGGCATTTTTACATTCGCAGCCTTTTTGGATTTAACTCTCGCATGGTTTTTAGCTCTTTTGGGACTTTGTCGTGATTACTGAGCTGCAACCGTGTCAGTGAAAGCAACCACAGAAGAAAAAAGCTTTGTAAAAAAAAATATATATATTCAATGCACATCCCAGCAGTAGATCTGCAGCTGAATAATGCATTTGCCACTGCGGTCTCTGAATTTATTGGATAAAATATCAAATGAAACAGCAGTAAAGACTACTTCTGTTGCAAAAGCACCAAAAAGACAACCACCATATGTGTAAAAGACTACAGTTAAGCATTGCAATGTTTGGTCAGACAACTTTAAACACGAGTCTGAAAGAATAAAATTTCATATTGTTCCAAATAAAGTGGCTGTTCGGTTGCACACAACAAAATATCTGCAGGATGGATACCTGTGTAGTGTTTCACCAGCTTCTGCAGCGTCTCAAACTGGGCTCGAGTGGTGATGTAATAACCACCATTATCCAGCTTACGGATCTTGTAGTGTTTGACATTGTCTCCCTTCACGTCATCCCAGTCGCGGATAGACAGAGAGAAGGCACCTTTAAAACCCAGAGAAATTAAGTTAGATGGAGTTTCACAGTAAAACCCTCCAATTTGCCATGCATTGCAGAGTTCTTACATCACAACGGATACTTTGACATGTGTGATGTTTTGTCCATATAAATCAACATCTGGCTGCAATAAAACCACATTTCACAGCTCATACAAGCACAAAAAATGGGAAAAAAAATAAGCTTTATCGTTTGAATTATCAATTATCGTGACAGTCTTGGTTTCAAATCTTCGTACCTTTGGTTGTCTCACTCTCTCGTGCCAAAAAAGTGCCCCGCTGGTTCCCTGGAAGCAGTAAGAGACGCTCTGCATCTTTGCGGCCCATTTTACCAAAGTACCATCTGTCAAACGAGAGAGAGTCAGATATTCAGATCAGAGGAGGAACTCAGAGTTAAGATCCAAAATAAAGTATGAAAATATGGCATTGATGATGTGATATTTAGATGCTGGATATTTGGAATATGTTTTTTTTTTCTTGGTACATAAAAACAGATGAACAAGAAAAATAAATATACTTGATAAAAATTTAAATATGGGTGGTGAGTAATTACCCTGAAAATCAGACAAAGACAACTATAATTATTTATACTTTAATACTATAATTAGAGCTTATTATAGACTTCCCCCAAGCAATATGACTTTAGTCTGTTTTATTACACTTAAAGGTGCCGTGAAAGGGTTTGTTCCTATTTAAGGCAAACAAACAGGTAAAAAAAAAAGCTGTAAACAATCCTAAAATCTAACTTTTCTTCTTCTTTTTAAAAGCACACCATCTATTTCAAGACATCATTACAAGTTCAGTCATGTCAGAGCGTCTTACCTCACAGGCATATTTTTCTCCAGACTAAATTGAGGGGGAACTGAAAATCCACAATCCTGTCAATCACTCGTGTTTGTGCTCTCAGGCTAGAGGCTAAATTAACCGACAGTTTTTATTGAGTTGCTTTATATTGTGTATTAGTAAATTGTCTGTCAGCCAATAAGAAACTAGGCCACAACTGTCAAACGGCAGCACAGGCCCTTCAAGTTTCTGTCACACCGGATGAACAGCAATGGGAATGCCACTGGCTCTTAGCAACAATACAGGTCTCCACTGTTTAGACTCTCTGCCTTGTTCGTGCACGATGGGTTAGTCAGAATGTGCGAGCGCCCGGCCACATCACACCGCCTTAATCAGAGGAGGAGATCTAACCGAGCACGGTGACGAACATGAAAGGAATGAGAAGGAGGAGATAAAACACGGCAGGATCAGAGGAAATGTGGGCAGACAGAGTTAGAAAAGGTGATGAGCTCTCACTCTTCAGCCTGTATGGAGTCAGCTGGGGCCACGTAGTTACTGGGGATGTAACCTTTCTGTCCGGTGTTGATGGAGCGAGCCTCCCACCAGTCGCCTTCACTGAAGGAAGAAGAAAATTAGAAATCAGAAAGCACAATACAGACACAAAGACAAGTGTGGAAAATACACCCACACTGAGGTAAAAAAATCCAGCAGGTAAAAAGTGACTGAGGACAGAGAAGGAACAAGGTTCTTCATTCATGTCAGAACCAATACCACACCATGAAAACACTCTTTAAAATAAGTAAAAAAATAGGGCTTCCTGGGCATTTGACTTATTTTATTTTCAATTACAATTCTGGTTTCCAACACTTATTAAAATGAAAATAAAACTATTATGCCATGATGCTCTTCAACATAATGCAAAAGCACGAAAGTATCATATGTAACATGTTCTGAATATATCCAGAGTAACAGCTTTAAATAAAAAGGCCAACAGAAAAAACCCACACTTTACAGATGGCTGCGGAAAAGAACACACTGCATCTGCACAGAGCACACATGTGGCCACAGCTCCTGGTTTAAAAGCAGATGTGCGTGTCTAAATGCAAAGAGGAGGAACTGAGGTGGAGAGAAAAGCTGTCTACAGGCTTTTTTGAAAAACTGAGCAAAATCTGTCCTCCTCCCTCCTTCTCTTCTCTGAGAGCAGATGGCATTTTCATCACTGCAAACGCATCGTGTTCACCGACTGTGGAGGAAGACCTGTGTGATGGATTTGTGGAGCACTTGGAGCTCTGCCTGTTTTCACACCTGTGTATGACTGGATAAAAGATGCTGCGGCAGCAGTGGGTGGAAAGGAATGAGAGGA
Organism: Acanthurus leucopareius; assembly: GCA_029814765.1. Classification (NCBI taxonomy): domain Eukaryota; kingdom Metazoa; phylum Chordata; class Actinopteri; order Acanthuriformes; family Acanthuridae; genus Acanthurus; species Acanthurus leucopareius. The sequence goes on along the minus strand of JAQMCX010000009.1, from coordinate 6,523,163 downwards.
GAAAAATGTTTCTTTTATCATAACTTATTGTTGTACGTCCTTAAGTACCATTATGACGAACATCACTGAGGTGTAGTTCTGGAAATAAAGGACATGATTTTTTTTTTAAATTCAAAGTCGTATATATTATTTTTGAAACTGAAGTTTACAAGTTGACTAAAAGCAAAAAAAAAAAAATTGCTCAAAACTTCTTTCTTTTGAAAAATGACTAATGGTGTAAAAACTGATTTAATTATATTCTACTGAGCTCGACCTTCAGGCATATTCTCACTGCGCTGCTGGAGTCTTTGAATACAGGGTCTCTAAATAAACTAATCCATTTTATTTCATCATGTGCATTGGTTGTGTTTCACTAAATGAGGGAGGATTGAGGGTTTGTTTTACACTGAAACCCAAATGTGATACCTTCAACTGTGGCAAATGATCTGAAAAGTGATGGGGACTAAACAGATGGCCCATTAGAGGAGCCCATTAACCCAGACAGATTTCAGCCTTAATATCAGACCTGAATACAATGAGGGATTAAAGACCAACACACACACACACACACACACAAACACACCACAACCATGTCCACTCAAATCTGCACAGCAGGAGTCTGTCAGTGTAAAAAGCCAGTGCACTCACGTGTTGTTGATAATCTGGAAGCGATCCCCTTTTTTGAACGACAGGTCGTCGGACGTCCTCGCTTCGTAGTCGTACAACGCTACGAAAAATGTTACACCACCTGAAAGCAGGATAAACTGAATGTTAATCAAGTTTTTTTTTCATCTTGAAATGTTGTACAACAAAGACGACAGCAACAACCTGTAACCCAATAAAGACAAAGAAGAGCTCATTTTGATTGCTCTTATTTGCAACTTTAATGCTATTTTTTCCTTTTGTCAAAGTTTAACTGAGTCTTATCTTACTTTACAAGTAAACTAATAAATAATCATGCTATTACAATTCAAGACTATCACACAATACAACAACTTTGAGTCATTAAACATTCCACTAACTGCACCTTCAGAGCCTGGACTGAAAATACAACCAGCTCTTTTTACATTGATTTGCTTGAAGAACAAAGGAGGAAAACAAAATGTCCCTTTCATGGGTCTGAAACTGGGTGGTATCACCCCAAGTCAGTGAATCAAATTGATGTCACTTAATCTCTTCTACATAATGAGAAGAGTTGATTTGTCCTTGGTCTGAAGTGACAGAGTGCAGAGAGACAACAAGACTCTGATGTGTTTATCTTGAGGAGGAAATTGAACGGGCAGGATTAGATCTACAGCAGCCCTGCAGGCCAGATTATCCTCCTTGAGAGAGCGAGACAGGGACTGATGGATGTGTGTGCGTGTGTGTGTGCATGTGTGTCTGCTTTAGGAGGAAACATCATTCTTTGTTTGTGTGCGTTTACTGCATAATTTGCCCATCGGATCGGTGATGTATTAACCACCTGAAAATCTATGATTACTTTTCATGACACCTCGAGTCATTTGATTATGAATAAATCCTTCATCAAAAAGTTACTCTAAGTCAAACTATTATTAAAAATCTCAACTTTTAATGTGCACGACTAAATCTATTAAATTCAGCGTATGTAATTGTTTTCCTCGGCTCCCGAGACGCCACGCCTGCTGCTCTGCTTCCCATATTACAGACCTATTTTTGGACTCTCTTTGGTCTTGATGTTTTGGCTGACTCGATACAAATATCTAATTTACATAACATTTGCTGCTCATTACGTCCAGTGCATAACAAATGTTCTGCAGAGTTTATTCTAAAGGTGTTCACTGATTCGCACGGAACGACAACAGAATCAGAAACTTGAAATTGGCAGAGGGAAATGTTTTAGAAGTGTTGGGTTCTTTTAGTTTTGCAAATTAGTTGAGTTGTATCCTATTAAAGAGCAGCACAGCATTTTGTTTGTTCTTTGAAGGTTATATGAATTTATTTGAATAATGAAGAACTTTTCATTGATGCTGAGAAACTTTCAAAGCCTTTTTCTCCCACATACACAGATTCCCTTGCTTCTTGTCTCATGCATCTCCCTCTGAAACCTTAAATCTTCTTCACAAACTGACCTGTGATGACACTTGGGAAGGGGCTGCTCACAGCCACTGAGGTGAAGGAGGTGGAGGCCCCGCCAAACGGTGTCATGACTGATGACGCCCCACCGAAGGGCGTGAGGGCGGCGGCGTGACTGTTGTAGCTGTTGTTGTGTGTCTTCATAGCTGGCGAGTGACCCATCAGGGTGGGGTCTGGCCCGTAGTGGCCCAGGTGGGCGTTGACCGGCGTTGCATTCGCACTATCGGGTCTGTACTTCAGCGCCGGGCCCTTGTCTTCTTTACTCCTGACGCATCCCATCGTCAAGCCTGAAGGGAAGAGAAGAAAAGGGAACATTTGTAGTTTTTAGTGTCACACATCTTAAAATAAGGCTGCATTTCATCTGGTATTCATAACTCAAGTTTGACTTAAACACAAGCTCTGGAACATTGATTGTGATGAACTGGGACAAAAATACACAAACTACAGTACAAATACTCTGTAGAAGTTCATAAATAGACATTTTGGGACACTGACTATGAACTGTGTTTGCAGTTTTGCTCTTATAGGAGAAATTTCACAAAAGCAAACTTTTCTGAATGAACACTCTAAATAAATGCATGCAAATCAACAAAAATCATAACAATTAAGACCGTTAAAATCTGACAGAAAAACATAACCGAGCTGAAAAGGTTTTCCAGTTAATTTCAAAATAATGCTATAAACCAGCAATGTGACATTTAGCTGCAATCTGGATATTAAATGCAAACTTGCAAAGACAAGACATGAGCCTCCATGTCCACCAACACACACAGATTCTTTGCAGATGTCTTAAACAATGACATCAACAAACTGATCTACAGGTAGACTATGATTAGTTTACCTGCGTCACCAGGTAGCTGACAAAATCCTGTAAGTACACAAATTACATCTGGTTGTTTTGTGTTGCTGTGTCAACAAAAAATACGTTTGAACTTAAGACTATTTGACTAAATTACAAGTAAGAAAACACAGAGAAACCTGTCAAAATTGACCAATTCAATACATTATCTATTCTATAAAAATGCAGCTAAAATGTGATGCCCTTTGTTTCATGCACTATTGATCCAGTTTTGTTTAAATGATTATTTCCCTTGCTTAACTTTTATTCTCCAAAATATCATAATAGAAGTTTGCACTACGAAAGGTCGTCTTTGAATCTTTCAATTTGATGTCAACACTTGAAAATTAACGGTTATCTGGAAATCAAAGCGGTGTTTTTGTGTTTGAATCTGCAACAAAAACCTCAAATGCTTAAGCTCATGCTTTGTCATGGGGGCTGAGAGAGGTAATTATGATATTGTTCATACTAGTCTCCAGCTCCTTGGGGGGTCTCGGCATAACTCTGCCAGCCATAAAACAAAGACTGCAAGCCAACCAATGACCTCATATGACTTCACAAGTCCCAACAAAAGCCTGTCAAGCCAGTCGAGCTCAAAACTAGATCCTGTTACAGCCTGTGGCCATTCCAGCTCTCCCCTGTGATAACACCATCAATGACTCAGATTTGTGAGGGGCAGAAAGCCCCCCGGTGTTGAGCATCAGTGCTCTGCCCTCCTGAGCTTTTTGATATATGAATCCCTGTGTGTTTGTGTGTGTGTGTGTTTGCTGCACTTTGAAGACTGAGACCAAATAACTTCATGTAAACAGAGATATGAACAATTTTCTGTTCAGTAATGTTCTGCCTCAGTTGGTATTTTCTCTTTCAGAGGGAAACTTTATATATAATGTTGTGAAAAGTCATTGGGATTTTCTCACATGGAGATTATCTGATTATGGATCAATGCACATCAGCGTATGAGTGTATATGCGTGTGTGCTGTCATGAGTTGACAGCACACAGGTTCGGCTCTCTGTTTACCCATTTTTCTGTCACCTTTGGCCTCTTTGTCATGTACTTCTGTGTGTCTTTCCAAGAATACACAGAGAAACATTCAGCCACAATGCGACGGACGAACACTCGACTTCAAGGCTGATCTACTGTCAGTGACTCACATCCTGGTACATGTAAAATGTTATGACACTGTCACAAATACCAGTATGTAACCTGACACTGATGGACATTTGAAACTGAGTCACAGAGGTGTGTGCTGCTGTCATTGTCATTTATGAAAGGTAAACAATAGGCAAGACAGGCAGAATCACATCCTTGGGACAGATGTTATGCAACCATCCCACTCATGCAGATAAATGTGGGTTTTTATCAGGATAACTTCAAGGTGAGAAACAACTCTTATTCATATTTCTGAGCATCTCTTTGCTCTGAGTTAAGCATATATATTTATTTTGATGTTTTATCTTTTGTTTGAAGCTTGATTTAGTCAGTTAGAGGGACAGTTTGACCCTTGACGTGATTTTTAGTCTTCATGGTTTCAGCCTCAATATGGCAAAAATATACAATATTTTCAATGATTAAAAAAAGCAATGAATGTATTTATTCTGCAGCTCTTTGTTCTATCAAACTGGATCAAAGCCCAAATCCCCTGATGAAAAAAGCAATTCATTTTGTCTCTACTGACAGTGCGCTTGTTTTGTGAAAAACAACACTACAAGTAAACCTAATGAGGCTAAACAATCAATCTATAGATAAACTTGTTCAGAATGGATGGCGTATTGACTTCAGTATTGACTGAAAGCCATTGCTGTGGCAGTGCATATAGACAGTCAGATGAATGATGGAGGGAGAGCGATGGATGGAGATTAATTATGAAAAAGGGGAACGGAAAATAAGAGGGCAGGAAGGACAATTTGAGAGGAAGACTGACTCTGTAGAGCAGTTATTATTTACAAAGCATGTGAATAACTTAGTCGATCATATTGTGTTTAATTTCGCAAATATCAGACGATGTTGTGAACATTAACCCGCTATGATGTGCCTTCATGTCGGAGACGAAACATAAGAAAAGTGATGAAGATGAGATTTTATCTAGACAAAGTGCAGTCATCCATGATATTAAAATCATGGACACTGGCCAGCTTTCTGGTCCATTTAGACAATTTAGTGCCTCTCCGGAAACCAGACATCCTCCACAGGACAGTTAGCACAGACAGGATAACCAATAACAGCTGGTGCAGACAGCATGAGATCTGTGTGAGCGGAGCAGCACTGCTTGTCCCGGCAATTTGTAAACAGTTTGTTAATATGCAATGCAAAATGTCTGAGGTTTAGTAAGACAGAGAAGCACTTTAGCCACTGGAAGGATCAATACAGTTGGTTTAAAATACAAATATTGCACTTTTATCTCAAGCACACATTACTTTCTGTTGGTCTACTGGAGTATTAATAATTAATTCAGTGTTTTTGAGAGTCAGTAAAGCCTGAAATCCAAATTTGCATGTAGAGCATGAACCTACAAACATGTAACATTGCTTTGTGCAGATGTCCACACAGGGATCAGCCATAAATGCATGCATGCTAAAACTGACCAACAGAGAGGAATATCCCACGCAAACAAATAAATTCATGTGGAGGACAGAAAGAATAAATCAGGAGACTGAAAAAAAAAAAAAAATCTGTAAGGTTATACATAAAGTGGGCCATCTGTGTGTTTTTGCTGTGTGATTGTTGAAGATACTTCAACAGAACATATGAGGCAAAGCTGTATTGTAGGTTTTCATATTTATTTTTAATTCCTATTTTAGTACCAGAATAAAAAAAAGAGAAAGAGCACTGAGTCAGGAGAGAGTCTGTTGAGAAGCAGACGACAATTGAGAATTCTGCTTCAAAGGAAATGAAAAGGTTTATCACCACTATTTCATTCTTAATTTGGACATGGTGGTTTTCTCAGGGATTCTGAGGCTTTCGATTGCAACTTCATTCATTTTTAATAACCTTTATTTCTCCCAGGAAAAACACCAAACATTCATTAGTTCCAGCTGCTAAATTGTGGTAATTTGCTGCTTTTCTTGGCTGCATGTAATAGTTAACATAACAATAAGTTTTGACTTGTGTTTTTTAAATTTTGATTCAATGAAACGAGCAATCTGAAGAACTGACTTACAGCTTAAGGAAATTGTGGAGAAAAGACTCATCTGATTGATGAATAATGAAAATATTTATTAGTTCTGACTAAAAAATTACTTTGAACTTACTGGTGCTGACTGAATTTCTCAATGTAGGCTAAACTAAAGCATAAATAAATAAATTTTAGCACCTTGGAGGCTCACAGCATTATAGCAGAGGACACTGACATCAGAGAGGAAACAAACATAAACAGGAGCGTCACCTTTGACCTCATCCTGTCGCACATGTCAAGCACGACATGTGTCCAAATGTCGGAAACACTTAGTGCTTAACCCTAAAGCTAATGCTAACACAAACGAAAAAGGTTGACCTGAAAGAAAACACAGTGGACGAGTGTCAGTGTTGTTTCAAGAGAGCATCGATGGTTCAAATCCTCTGCTGTGTCCTGGAATCAAACACTCCAGGCTCACGATGATCCTGATAAAACTTAATGACTGACGACGATGATGATGATGACTGTAAGTACGTAGATTCTGTCCCTCAGCATTAAAACTATCTGGAGTACCTAAATTAAAATGACACCAACTATGAAAGACCATTGACTAGAATGATGAGTGCTAATGCATAATGACTTGATTGGGATCAGTGTCTGGAAAACTTCTAAACTCTTCCTCTGTGGATGAGCAGAAGCACTTCAGACCTTTCATCAGTCGATACAAGCTTCAATTTCTGTTCGGGAGTCTCTTTTCATGAATGATACCAGTTCTGTCATGTTACAGGTTGAATTTGATGTTAAAAACTAGCCTTTCCTAAATGATCGGCAGCCTTTCCCAGTTTTACATTATTCACCCAGAGGATTTGCTCTGAAAAAAAAATGGCCATGAATAGATCACAAGCCTGAGCGAGCCCACAGGGCTGGCGCATGATCTGGTGTGTCAAACTGGTTCAACACCCACAAGTTTCACCTTGGAATCGTTTCCTTGGCTCAAAATACAAAACATGGCCTTCAGCAGAATCTGGAATTAATCTGGGGATATTATATTGAAATTCTGGTTTATTAATAAACCAAAAAGGACGCCTTGAATTAAAAAAGGTCCTGTTTCTTGTGAGAGGATTTAGTTTTCTTGTTGCTGCAGAGAAAAATAGCTCATTCTTGGAAGTCAGCTACCAAAATAGCCAAATTACTGGTTGTTGTTTTTTTTTCAATCTTAATTCTTAATTTTCCTGTTTTAGCAGCCTGGAAAAAAAAGGCCTATGGCTTTGAGGGGAAACAACAAAACATTTTATATAACAGCTTCTGAGCCACCCATGGAGAACTGTGTCCTGAGAAGAACAGAAAAGCCCACCTCTCCCTGTTTAGTACCACAGAGAAAAGCTTTCGATTTATTCTTTTGTCAGTCCCATCAACCTTTTGTTATGGACAAAGAGAAAGTACCTTGCGGTGCTCCCCCACAGGGCGCAGCACACTCACAATCCCCCTGAACTATACAATCCCATACACATGCTAACAGCGGAGGAGCCAGAGAGCTCAATGATCAATCAAACCAACAACTTCAGTTAAATATTCAGAACATCTATGCCTCCACGGACGGTGACAGATTTACCACCACAGCTCCCATTATGGCCATTTTTATCGCTGCAGCTAGCTAAATAAAGCCATTGTAGTGGATAGCATCTGTTGTTTTGTGGATATTTTGTCCACTTAATGGCATGAAAAAGACATTTGTTTCAAGCATGGGATTCTTCAATTGGTATCCAAAAGACCCGGTTCTGGTTTCTCCACAAAGCTCTTGGTTATTTCACTGCCCTTAAATGACATGTTTGACCCTTTAAAATGAAAAAAAAAACTTCCATTAAAACCACTAAACTGAGGAATAACCGTATTAGGATTTGATCATCATCAATGTTTCTTTCTTTAATGACAAATTTACCAAAACTAATGACGGCTGTAATCGACTTTACAGCGAATCAAATTACAGGCACATCATTGTATTCTCTCTCAGATGGTTTCCTAAATGATGCTGTCATATTCACAGTGAGATTAGCAGAGAATAATGTGCCGTTCTTACTCGATGGGAGTGCAGTAAAAGCCGCCTCAGGCTCATACTGTGATGCAGGTCATGGATCTCACTCAAATGATCACATGTAAATTCCTTTAGAGCATGTAATTACTGTAAATACAAAATAGAAACCGGTTTTGAAGCCACTTTGGATGAGTTCAACTTCTCATGTTTGCTTCATCACACAAGAAACATACTACATGAGGACATTTTAAACAAGCTGCATGTAACATGAATTTTAGGTAATTTCACGCACATGCTCCGACACGTATTTGTGAACAACTCTACTTGCAGCCATACTGTAGAGGAGCATACAGAAGGCTGTGGTATGTCTTCAGACAAATGTTTGAGGCAGACCTCATCTAAAGACATGTGGCATGTGAGGCTGTGCTCAGGACTGCCAGCAATGCCGTGTCAGATTAAGAAGACACAGGCTGCTGCTTCCCACAGGGCTCAATACAACAATGCTAGAGAGCTGCAGGAGGGAAGCTTTTGCTGTAGCTGGCATGCATGCAACATTCAGGAGGCAGAAAAAAAAAAATCTCAGCACTGCATGTACTCAGGCCAAACCCGGGCCAGAATACTCCATTGTAACTGCAAGCCAGATGATCTACCATCTCTGAAATCCTGTCCAATCAGTGTGAACTACTAGTTACTCTTTCAAAGAGCTGTGTCAACCTGCATGGAACTACTCTTAGGACAAAAATGCTGGAGAGAAATTGATTATAGTCTGGCATTCCATAAATAGTGATTGGCGTATAATAGAAAAAAAATGTCTAAATGAGTAAACAGTCAGAAAATGTCACATGATGAGCCATTCTTTCTGTAGTCCATCAGTGTCTCTATATTTAGGAGGGGTGCGGGTAAGAAATTGTATCTTGGTTACTTATCAATGCAGATGTAGATGTTCCTGCATCTATTCACAAATGTCAAAATTATAATAAATGTTAGTTAATGATGTGTATACTGAAGCAAGCAACTCATAACTGTGTCCCCTCCTCTATCACCTGAATTGAGAATCAGTTCTAAATTAAACAAGACACTGACGGATCTAAATTAAATCGTGAGATTCCCAAACACTCCAACCTCTAATATTTACCTTTAATGCCATCAAAGCTTTGGAGCATTTGTGCTTGAAATGACCGCCAACAACAGAGTGCTCTCAGACAATGTCTCAGTATTGTTTTGATAACGAAAGTGTGCATGAATGAAATATCTCTGGCCACCATGAAGTCTGAGTAAAACACTCAGAGAGATCAAGCGTGAAACAGCTCTTAACTCCTGTTACTGTTCTGACTGATCAGATAAGATACAACTGTGGAGTTTCCTGGGAGAGGCCGTTCGACCTTTGAGCTGCTGCTCTGACCAACCTCTGCAGTAACTCGGGACAAACCATTGTCCCTATCTGGCCTGTATATTTAACCGTATGTGATTTCAGACCGGTTACTTTCATCCTCTCACTCCTTTTTTTTTAATAAGTTTGGCTCTCAAAGCTCAACACAGACTGAAATCTGGCAGTGAAGCTCGTTTCCTCAGTCTTTGATCGGACAGTTTTTGTGGCTGTATTTTTATTGTAATTTTATGGCTGCATAGCTGCAGCTCCTGTAGGCCATATAAAACCATGTTTATATATCTCAGAGTGAACTATGTGTAAGTTGAAATATGCACCATTTTATTCAAGGTTTGGAAACTTTGTTCACGAATCATTACTAACACTGAAGCCTTTCTGATTATACTAAACCCTAAGAGTAAAAAAAACTTAAAATACTAATAAGCAGAGCTGAAGTTCTTCCCATTCTGTTCGTCATGTAAGAAAGATAATGAAAGATGCCAAGAAGAGCATCTTAGGATCTTTTTTTGTCTGACAAACAAAATCAAACTCCAAAAATCTCCGTTTTACAGTGACATGAACCAGAAAGAAGCAACAAATCCTCACATTTCTGAGGCTGAAACCAGTGACTGTCTGGCATTTTAGCTTCACATTTTACTTTAACGATTTATCAATCACCACAGTGTCGCTGATTTGTTTTCTATTGATTATTTCTGCACTACAAGAAAGGCCATCAGGATTGTAAGACCGCATCACTATAGTGGATCTGCACCACAGCGTGGTAAGGGGGTTTTACATGGCCTGGGCAAACAGCAGCATGCATCTTCTACCAACTGAACTTGCCTGTGCTGTGAAAAATAAATCAAGTGCTGAAGCCTGAAAGCCAAGTTGACAGACTTGCCCCGTAAACACTGAACATAATCACACGGGGATGAGAAGCTACTCGGGGCTGCAAACCATTACCGATGCGTAACTCAGTATTTTCCCTGGCACGCTCTGAGGTGCGGCTCAGTCTTATCTCCAGGGCAGTGCCAATCACAGTGAGTGGAGGGGGGTCGACGGGGGATGAGAGGAACTTCCTTCCGAGTCCATTCATGCCACCGAGGCCACCTGCTGTGACTGTCAAAGGCTAGAGGGAGGCTGGGAGAGCGAAAGATTCATCCATTTTCTTGTTCTCTGTGCCATCACTGCTGACAGAAATCTGAAGATTCTCTTTAAGTCCGGATTTTAAACTTTTGTTTGGCATGCTGAAATGAGAGCGTGCCACGTTATGACTCTGACTGTGTGCTGTGGCTCAAAAAAAATGTCCAGGCTTCTAATCAGCAGACTGTAATGACACCATAGAGTCTCATTCATGCCGTGAGGACACTCGAGGAGTATGCAAGGATCCTTCATGTCTCCAGTTAAACTCATGTCCCTGAACCCCGGCCAACACCACCTGTTAGTGCTCCTCACTCCTCTGCCAACAGCCCTCTCCATTCCAGCTGTGTGTGTGTATGTCTACGTCTGTGTCCATGTGTGTGTGTGTATCAGCGTGAGCTTGAGGGAGACACGACTGTTCAGCCAACTGGGTCTGTACTAACAGAGGGATTAGCATGGAGGAGGATTACTGTGGCACCACAGTATATGAGCAGACAAACAGACACATGCACAGACAAGGACACACACAACAGACACACACATGAACACAAACACACACACAATACGATATTAAAGCAGCATTCCTGTACTTTTCTATCTTCTCACACACACATGAATTTCCTGGTATGTGAATCTGGAACATGCAGTTGCACCAACACAATTAGAGCATGCATGAATATACTTGGAAACTATGACAAATGGCTTAAATTTCAGGGTTTTTTTCATTTTGTAAGCTCTGTTGTAATGCAGTGTGTCTTGACTTGTAATAAAGGCCTGTAACAGCTGAGGCCTAAAGCAGCTGATTGTGTAGAGACAGAAATTGGGTGAGGCAGGGAGAAAGGGGTGGGTGGATAAACTTAATGTGAAAAGAACTCAAGAGACGAATTTGAAATATGGGTTAGCAAACCTCAGAAAGGTTATTTAGTGCTACTTTTTTTTATTACATGGCTAAAACTGAGAGAATGCAGGAATCTCGCCTTGTTCCAAGACGGTTTTATGAGTCTTCCCTTATTGTTTTCATCCCCAATCGACTGAAACGAGCGAATAAACCTAAAATCTCGACTCCTGGTTTAGTGTTAGCATCGATAAAGACTTTTAGCACAGTGTTTCACACCGACGAAACTCTCGTGATGCGTTTTCTCAACTTTCTCCAAGTGGAACAGCACTGCAAGGCCCCGTTCACTCACTTTCATAGCAAAATGTGACTTTTTTGGCGAGCACTTCTTACCTTAAACGCGACCTTTGCAGTGTTGTGCTTCGGCTACATGCGTCCTGTGATCTTTGTTTGTCCCCACGGATTTTTTTTTTATTATTTCACGTCGACAATCCAAAGAAGTGGAAACAGCCGACACAAGCAGTGTCTTAACGTGGAATCTCAGTCTTCCGTCTGTCCCATACCGATTAACTATTTCACCAGCCCAAAGTCCTCCGCTGGGATCCTTTATATTCCGTTAAAACGAGGACGCACCGCCAGCTGACAAAAGGCTGCTTAATATGGCGGGACAGCAGAAAAGTAAAACAGTTAAAAAATCCAGAAATCACCGCCTGCTGATAGGTCAGGGGTGCCCTGAAAGACACACAACAATAGCCGGACTAGCACGGAGTAGCCGACGAGGCCAAAGAAGGAATAATGTTGCGTTCAGGTACTCATATTAGACTCGTAAGTTCGGCTTTCCCATCTTCAATAGAGCCAAACACAATAACCTAATTAACATAGGCTCCAAACCCTTTAGGCCTGTGACCCATTAAAATGGAGCCATGCCTACTTGTGGACATTTCACCATTTTATGTTGACCAGCTGAGCAATTTAACCAGAGACTATTTCTTTCATCTTTGTTTGATTCGACTTCTAAAACTGCTGCGTGATTCACACATATCTAGGATGACAGGAAAGTCTGAAAAATTAAAATTAATCTGTTGCCAGAAAAATGCTGATGTTGTATATAATCTCATAGCCATCAGATGTAACTTCCGACCCCAATACACATTTTTACTAATTTACTGTTTATTCAATAAAACGTGGAAAAATTGTGAAGTTAAAATTTTCTTGTTTTGTGTGAATAAAACCAAAGATATCAACTTGCAATAGAGTAAGACTGAAAAAGAGAAGCAAATGATCATATTGAAGGGGACTTAATGTCTGACAATTTGCTTAACAAGTTATTTAAAGCGATTTTTTCAAACTAACTGGCACTTATTTTTTTGTCAATTTTGTCCTTAACTGACTAGATAGATTTAGACTCCCACATAAAAACACCTACTTATAAATGAATACTAAATAGGCTATTTTGCAAAGTGGTGACACAATAAGAGAAACGCTGGCTTTATAATTATATTCTGGAGAACAATATTTAACTGATATAACTATATGAAACGTCACACATAAATCTAAAGAGCTTAGTGTCTTAGGACACTTGAATTTCTTTTTCTTTTTCTGTTGTTTTACTTTTTAAAGGTTCACGCCGGTATGTTCTATTATTTCCTATAACACCTGAACGCCACATCATCTCCTTTTGAATGGTTTTCCCTTGTGCCCAATATGGCCGACAACACAGGCGGATGAGAGAATACACTATCTGTCTCACTGGGCTACTAATGAAACAGAGATCTTCATCACTCAATCAAATCATGTAAAAATGTCTTCAAATTGTATAATGTGGGCTTAAAAGGAGAAACTGTATCGTTTTGTGTAACCTTTGAACTTTAATCACAATTGTCCGGCATCTGGTGCCCTCTGGGACTGTGTTAAAGGAGGAGTGAGTCTAAGTGTAGTTGTGCTTCTCATACTTCAATTACCACTGAATAAATGCCTGAAATTGACACATGGTGTACAACCTTTATACCTTCCTGTGGTTTCGGTTCCATGACATTAACGAGGGCAGGTTGAGTGAGTATTTATTTCTGTTATGGACAGTAATGACGATAAGATGCTAGAATAATGCTGCAGAGGGGAGGATCATGATAAGACCGCATCCTAACATCCTGTACCAGCAAATATAAATAAATAAATTTTTAAAAAAGGACGATACTACACTACAGGTTGAGAATACATTAGACATTATGCTGAGATTTTTCTTTTGAAGTGAGTTTGAAGTGATTTGCTGACCCCTACTGACTTTAAGAGCACTGTGCGCAGGCGGCGCCGCAAGCTTCCCCTGGGAGCCCCTCCTCCTAAACACCAACCCACACACACACGCTTGTACAGCTGTATTTATGAGGACACTCATTGACATAATGCATCTCCTAGCTCCTAACCCTAACCTTAACCATAAAAACTAAAAGCCTGACCACAACCCTCACCCTAAAAACTAACCCTTCCCCTATGATCAAGTTTTAACCCTCAAATAGCCCTTTAAAGGGGCAGTAAGAGAGTGAGAATCGACCAAAATGTCCTCACTTTCAAATAATGGTCCTGGCTTTCATGGTGTAAAACTCACCAGACAAAAAAAATGGTTCTCACAAAGACAGCTCTGCAAGTACACACACGCACGGGGGAAGGGAGGTATAGTGAGGTCAGTGAAGAGGAGAATGAATTTACTGAGTCATTTTCTGTGAAGACATAAACATAATTTACATTTGCAATTAAATTCAGGGGTTTTTTGAGTAGATTTTAAAAAAAAAAATGTTATAATATTCTTAATCTGTCTTAAACACTCCACTTTATTCCAGAGCTTCTGTTAAATGGAGCTCGCTCAAATATTCGGTTACATTATTTTATCAAAAGTAATCTATAAGAACAACAATAACTACTCTTGCACATCTTCACAGCAACATGTCAGTACTGGAGAAAAGTCTGCCTGGACCAGTTATCATTCTGTCATATGGGATAAAAAAATGCTTTAGCTTTTTGTATTTCTTTATATCAATCACAATCGTCTTGAGTTAAGGTCAGGGTGCACCCATTGTGCCTTTTCAAAATAATTACATGCATAAAGCAGAAGAGGCGATAAATGCCAACTCATACAGGAAGCTTGTACCCACAGTTTATATCCAGAGAGCCACACAGACAATAAACAATCTAAAATATTATGTGTGCTTGTAGTTCCAAGGTGTATCCAGACTGCAGGTGATTGAAAGTTTCCCTGCAGATGTGTGACTGATGGTTGAGGGTTATGTGAATGAGCTGTAGCCTGTATCAGTGGTTCACAATCTGAAGGTCAAGTCTCAGACGTCACCTGGTTATGGATCATCATATTAGATTTAAAATGGCAAAATAAAATCAGATAATAAAAATAAGTGAAATACATCACTTGTTACAGGTACTTTCTTTCTGAATGTGCACTGCAGTTGAAATGAAATGAAGAGGGCCTAGAAAATAAAGATACAGAGAAAAATGACGCACATCTCCATTTGCTAGAATTTTTCTGCATTTTTTTTTCTTACTAGGCTTAAAAGTTACAGTTGAATATATTCAATAACATATTGCATACATACATCCTGTATCTTACACATGGACCTCTCTTGCAAAAGAGAAATTATTATAATAGATTATTTGGTTAAATAAAGGTTATAATAAAAAAAAATAGTTAACATGTTTAGGAAAAAGAACACATATTAAATTATCTTGTGAGCAAAATAAGCAGGATAAAAATAAAACACTAATTTGTTCTACTGTGATTATTCCTATTTTGGGCATTTGGTTTGTGGCCTCACTACAACCAAACAGGAGCCTATTTAATCCTCCTTTTCTCTCCCCTCCCGCTGATGACTAAATAATCCGCATGTTTCTCTTCTTGCCTCTTGATGGCGCCGTTTGCTCAGGCTTCTGAGCTGGATCCATACCTGCTGTCACAAGCCCGACATCAGAATCTGCTGCAGTTGACACATATGGAGTTTAAGTTCTGCTCTTCAGAGGAATACCGCCCCACGAAGAAGAAGTTAGTGGATAGGCCCCCTCGCGCAGTGACTGGCTCTTATCGTCATATTGCGTCAGAGTAAACAAAACGCTGACGTGCGTCTCTCTCCACTTTGGCAAACTTCAATTGGTTGGTGAGCTATAGGTCTGATTCATGTTGTAGACCTACAGCGATCAACCAAAAGGTGTGGTGACCTCGAGCTGATGATTATAACGGGGAACATACAGGGCCACGAAATTAGATTTTTGCACCTTCAAATTAAAAGTCTCATAACTTGCATCTTAAAACACTCTGCCTTAAACCATCAATTAATTATTTATTTACTAATATCTTAAATTTATTTGACTGGGTTAGTAGCTAATAATAAGTAGCACATTATAGAGAAGTCTCAAGCATAAAGAGGTTCGAGTTATCACCAAAAAACGTTCAAAATAGGCCTTATTTGCCTAGTAAGGATGAAATGAACAGGCCCGACTGCTTCTTGCTTAATTGCCACATATATAATATTAGCCTTGGAAGCTTTTCTCGTTTTTTTTCGTTTTGACGTATCAGTCTGCACATTATAACGATAAAGTTATTTCCAGAACAGTACTGGAAACCAGGGTGACTCGTTCTTAAAGTCACGTCGGTCGAAAGCTCTCTAAACCGGCATCCTGCGTCACCAGCCCGTTCAAATCAGATTACGCACCTCGTTCATTTCAACAATCAAACTGTTAGGCCGAGGCCTTTAGCGCTGCCATTGCGTGGCCATTAAAAGCCACCCACCTCGATATTCCAAAGAGCAATTATTGGAAATGATTAGGGAAGAAAAAAAAAAGTTACTGTAAGTACAGAGAGCCGCAATCTGAGAGGAGTCGTTTCAGCACTGGACAGCTCCGGACTCCCCAGAGGCCTTGAACTTGGTCAGCGGAAGCCTGATTCCCCACCCCCCCTCCCATCAAAACCACCCAGTCACACGAAACCACCACCAGCAGCAGCAAAGATCATCATTTCCCAGATCAGTCATAATCATAAAAGCCTAATTGAACTTATTGATGGTGCCCGGGAATGAAGCCGTCGCGGTCGCGTCGAGGGACAGATTGATTTGCAGGCCTGTTGGCCGTCACATCATCCTGTGCAAAAAAAAAAGTTCGCGAAACCATGTGCGCATTCACGGCCATTTCTGTTTTTTATTTTTTTTTAAGAGGAAAGTTTGGACGAAAACTTCCATCTTAGAGGGGAGGTGGGGGTTGGGGGGTGAGGGGGGGTCTGACGGATGCATCGATGAGGAAGGAACTGTACTTTTATATTCCGGGAGGCAGACTTGATGACGTCAAAAGCATCCTTAATGTGACTTATTGAAGGGAGGGGGGGTGTGGGGTGTGTGTGTGTGTGGGGGGCAAGGCTTACGCTGCATGGATAAAAATCCAAGGCAATCAGAGCTCAGGACAAAAGTTTAGAGCAACGATATGTAGACGAACATACGGCACACTTTCCCACCGAGTTTTTTTTTCCGCCTGTGCGACCGGTCGAGTCTTATTAATTGTGTATAAAAGTGAGATAGGCTGTTCTGAGGGGAACATAAGGAGACGACGGAGGCGCTTCAGCCAGGAAAGAAGTGCCGTGAGAAAGATATCGTCTCTCTCACACACTCTCTCTCTCACTCACTCACACACACACACACACACATACTACCACAGCCGCGCCCGGATCACATCCAACAGCACAGCGCTCTCTCTGCTTCCCTGCTATAGGTATGTGCTTTATCTGCGGATTGTCTTAGAAACTCGGAGAAATTCAATGATGGAGAGCAAGATAAAGTAATGGAAATTTTCCCTTTTTCCTGCACTGCATGGAGATCTACTGTTTTTTAATTACTTTGACGCTGCATGCAAAGGATTTGGCGTCAATGCCACAGTTAAACTTTTACCAAATGGATTAAATAAAACAGAGAGAAATTCTTTTTGGTTTGAGCAACGGACGCGGTGTTTTATTCCAGTTCATTTAAAAAGGCGTATATTGAATCCAGCTCAGTAGTTTGTGATAAGTGTAGCAGCACAGCATGTGAATTTGTCAGAACAAAGAGCGAGCATGTTGCTTTCCACAGGAGTGACTAACCTGTTTAATGTTGCATCTGTTTGTTTTTTTTTTTTCATTTTTCTAACAGCATGGCCAGTTCGAGTAAAGCGACTTTAATCTTGCTCATCTACGGAATCTTAATGCACTACAGCGTCTTCTGCACACCTATCGGACTAAGTTACCCTAAGATTAGGTAGGTGTATGCGCTTTGTGCATCTGTATGACCTGTTTTGACAGTATTTTTAAAATGTATTCAAGTGTAACCCTGTTTAAAACCGTTTTTGTTAACTGATGGTATTGCATAGTGATGAATGATATAGTCTTATTTTAAGGCTTTGTATTTGAGCACTTTTATCTCAAGAAAATGTGCGTAATAACGCACAAACTATGCGCGCAATTTTAAATCAAAGAACTGAGGGAAATAACAAACGGAAATACAGTTTATTCAGCATACACAAACGTAAGTCTTGTGTGGAAAATGGAAATGGAAATTGCGTAGAGGTATCTGTCCGGTGGGACGGTTCACAGAACTCCCCTTATTAAAAATGAGAGTGCAGTCAATGCAACGGATAGCCCTTGGGATGACGGTGGACTGGCGTCACCAAGGAGAGGCGAGGCAAACGAATAGGAGAGGTCTCTCCATTTAAGATTTATTCTTTTTTTTTCTCCTGTGAAAAGAATATCCATAATTTGGGCGTGGTTCGTATTGATTCAGATTTTTCACTGATAATTGCAGCTTTCTTTTAATAAAAAATCGTTCCTCGCCCACGCTTAATTCGATTATTTCCACACCCATTGTTTCGCTTTATACATACTTTATGAGGCTGTAGCCTCTGTTAACAGCAGCAGCATCAAGTTGGAATTAAAAACAGATTTTCCAGAAGAAAAAATCAATGTACAGAAAGAAAAAATTAAAGATACACGTGTTCAACACATTTTAGGCTGAATTTGGTTAAATTCAAATTATTCGTTTTCTGGTTTTATTTAAATACACCTCCAGCTATTTCAGTATTTTCTTTCGTTTTCTTACCGTTTCTCTAATGCATTTAACCTCCCACTTATTTTAGAAAGAGATGCAGACATTTTGGCATTCTTTCACTCCCGCGTCCCACTTGTGCACAGATCAAATTTGTGACGAATGCTCTCCCTTTGCAGACTTGACAACGACGCCTTCGATGAGGATGGGAATTCATTATCCGACATGGGTTTTGATAGCGATCAGATTGCTATACGAAGCCCACCATCCTTAAGTGACGACGCGTACACTCTATACTACCCACCAGAGAAGAGGTAAACGTGCTTTCACATCCCAGCTTAAGCCTCGAGCTGAATTTCATTTTAATGACTTTTTTGCTGTTTGCAATAATGTTTGCTTGCTTTGTTTTCCCCAGAGTTTCTCATGTTATTTGTTCAGTGTTATTTTCATACCGAGTAGCCTAAAATGTTGGTTTTTCAAATAGTGATTATAATCGAGATTAAAGGTCGTCAGATATGAAGGATATAGCGTGTGCAAAAAAAGAAAAGAACAGAAAAGAAAAGAGAAAAAAAGAGGTTCAGACTCCGATTTAAAAACACTTGATGTGATATCAGACCTGCGGGTGGGTGGGGACATTTTAGGCTACTTTGGATCATTTTGTCTGCGCTTTTTTTTAGTCACTGATGATCTATGTGTTTTGGCGTTTTATCATCTCAGATCAGAAAGGCATGCTGAGGAAGAATTAGATAGAGCCTTGAGGGAGATCCTGGGTCAGTTAACAGCGAGACATTATCTGCATTCTCTGATGACAATTCGTGCAGGGTAAGGGCATTTCTTATAAGCGTTCACCTGCAGTCATCATCCTTTATGTTCCTCCGCTGCACACGTCCAGGCTGCTGCATCACTGTCTATCATTTTATGTGCGTGTTTATGATTTTTTATTATTATTATTTATTATCTCTCGATAAAAAAATCGTCTAGACATTTTCATGACATCCCTTTTGTTTCTTGTTTTTGTTGTGGCGTGGCACTGCGTTCATGATTAGTGTCCCTCCCTTAAGAATAAAAGGGTCAGGTTTTTTTTCTGAGGCTAAAACGCACAAAGATTTATATGTGATTAATCCATAAATTGATTTTGTTTGCCCTAATGAACAACCTTGCGTCAGAATACGCAATGGGATGCAAATAAATAATTTATAACTCCTCTAAAACGCTTAAATCACTGTTTCTTTTACACTGTCTTGCTTGCCGCCTTTTTTTTCAAACGAAATTTTTAAAAAAAAAAAGGATTAAAGGCCCATAAATGCATCATTAATGACCGCAGGTAACTTTACATCATGGTAACATGAAGACATCAAAGCTGAGGTGTCAAATCAAAAAAAAAAAGAGCAGAAATTTTGTGTGAAGGAGGAAGGCTGCAGCATTCACTAATAATATTATCATTATTTTGTTTTTTTTTGTTGTTGTTGTTTTTTTTTGTTTTTGCAGTGAAGACAACAGCATGGAGGACGAGTCAGAGCCCTTATCCAAAAGACATTCAGATGGGATCTTCACCGACAGCTACAGTCGCTATAGAAAGCAGATGGCCGTGCAGAAATACCTGGCAGCGGTTCTGGGAAGAAGGTACAGACAGAGAGTTAGGAACAAAGGACGCCGACTTGCCTATTTGTAGCGCTGCTAAGGCGCCCAAACTGCCCTCCTGTGTATATACATCCAGTCGTTAAATCAAAGTCATTCAGATATATCTGACCAACCAGTGGATTGCGCCTGTGTTCTTTCAACATGTATTTATGTATGAAGTAAAGCCATTAAAATGAATATTTTAATAATAATATCGTTTTTTTTTCTTTTTGTACAAAAGCACTTGATACCGCACAGTTATACTTTGTGGACCAATATTTTATTTTCATGTTAAGATGTTGAAAACAAAACAAAATGACTTTAAAAAAAAGAAGAAGAAGAAATCAGAAAAAAAAGATAATTGTGCACTTTCAACGTTATGCGCTTGAAATCTTTAAAGGTCATCTACATATGCAGAAAATAAATAGATTTTAAAAAGACAATCAAAGTATTGAATGTTATACTTATTTTTGTAACCAACGTTCTATTTTTTTAGTGTCGTTTGTTTTCCAAACAGGCCCAAAGAAGCAGTGAGCATGCTATGTGAGGCATATCCAGCTTATCCTAAATGATAGATGTTGCCCTTGTCCACCCTTCTCCCTGTTCCCTTAATGGGAGCTCTGTGGGTTTGTATAGCTTTCTGCCCCTCCAGGGGAATTCAGATGGCTTCTGTTGTGCAGCCTCTCATTTGATGGATAACTGACTGACTTATACTGTCATTTCTGTAACTGGTGGTAAAAAATCCAACCCCCTTAATTTAAACAAATTTAATTGCAGGCTTTTGCAAGGGCATAAATGCCTATAACAAAGATAAAGGAAGCATCTGAGATGCTGTTAAAAGTATGCGGCAAACACTGCTTGCTCACTTGCCTCAAAAATTCATTAATCATGCTCCATAGGACTGTGTAAAGAATGTTCCATGTGTGTGTGTATTATGTACAGTATAGAAATGACACGGTGCACATTTTCATCTCAGTGTTGTCTGTGTTCAGTCAACAGAGTTATATGAGGGAATGTGCTTCAGTTGTTGATTGTATTTGTGCAGCACTAGAAATATTCAGAATGGACCCAGGACATGTAAGATGCAATAAAGGAAGCATTTTGTGACAAGAGGCCGAGAGGAAAGGTAGCATTTGAGTTACAGTTAGGAATATTTATCTTATTTCTCATTTATTGGTGCATGTGGAAATTGACACGTAGCTAATTTTTGCTTAGAAACTGCATGCCCTTGTGCGTTTTTGGATTGTGCTTTTTAGCAGGCGGGTTGTGCTAAGCCTATTTCAGCACCACTCCCCCCCCACCCCCCCAAGATGTGTTGGGAATGTGAACAAGGAGGTTTAGAGGTGGTGGAAACTGGTACTGCACTGACTTGTTGAATTTTTACCTCCCCTGCTGCTGTCATTGTGGATATCATAAGACAAGACACTGGACCCCCACTTTTTAGCTGATCGCTGTTGTTCTGGTAGCAGTTTTTTAGACATTCTTTTGCTTCTAGGTCGCCGTGCTAAATAGTTGATTTGACAGTGCTGTGATTCATTGTTAAAGACTAAGCCGATCTGTGTTAGATGTCTACAGGGGAATGTGCAGTGAGGGTGTGATGAAGAGATGAGGAGAGTGTGCATGGAGTGGACGAGAGGAGACAAAGAGAGATAATGTGTTCGTGTAAGAGAGAGAGAGAGAGAGAGAGAGAGAGAGAGAGAGAGAAAAGCAAAGTAGGCTGTTATATAAGAGACAGGTTACAGCACCCACATGCCTATGATTGGTCGTCGCACCTGGATGCAGAAACAAACAAGAGGCGAGAGAGCCGCCGCCTCTCCTCACCCGCCAAAGTGGGATCAGGGTCGATGAGTCTGATAGAGAGAATCAGATGTTACTCTGGCATCAGCAGACAGATTGACTGTGTGAGCGAAGCTGGACGAGGCCAATCTGAGGTTCCCTCTTCAGCCCTCCAGCAGAGGGATCTTCCCACTGACTTTTATTAGGGACATATCTCGTGTATTTATTCAGTATTATGCAAATGCAGCTTCATTGCACCCCTGCTATCCAATCAGTGGCCTGCAACCCCCCCCTCCATAGAAACTATCAATACACTCCTTCAATTCGGCTTAATCCTATAGGCTTTGTGTGAATGTGTACGGATGCAGATGTTTGCAGATCAGTGTGTATTTGTGTTTATACGTGTGTGCGCGTGTGCGTGTGTATGCATTTGATGTTTGTGTGAATGAGCGACTGAGCGCGCGTGCAGAGGTGGAAACAGCTTTTGGCTTTGGTGCCTTGCTTCGACGTGAGAAAAAAAAAAACAAAAAAACATAAAAGATAAAAAAATTCGCCACACGTGACAGATGGCAATTTTAGTGGCCCTACAATGCTGCAGTCCATTAGCTTACATTGAAACTTCCTTTTACTCTGTTTAATCGCTCGGCTTAGTCTGCCCCAAGAGTAGTAGAATTAGGCTTTCTTTTAAAGCATGGCCAATTATTCATTGAATAAAAACAAAATAAAAAAAAGAATAGAATGTATATGTTGATGGAGCAGGCAATGTGTGTGTGTATGTGTGTGTGTGCATGAGTTTGGGGTGTTCAGTGTCTGTAAGAGTTGTGAAACAATGACCAGTGTTTGTTACTGTTGATTATGAGGTGTTGTTGATTACTTTGATATTGGTCAGTAATTTATTAATCAGAATATAGCCCCGGCATATTATTTACAACTATGTGCATCACTATCTAGAGAAAAAAAAAAAAAGGGTTTCAGAACATGACAGAGATGTTGTTCAGATCATAGAAAATGCCTGTTGTTGATATTTCTGAAAGCGCCAAACGCCTTACTTCAATGTTTAATCTCTTATCTATCTGAAAACAATGTGTTTTAAAAAGTGAACCTTAGTACAAGTGACATCGTTATACACACAGGAGTCCTTATATGGGGTTTTACATTTCTCAATGTTATGAAAGTGTTGTAAGATTTGTATGAATAAATTTTTGTAAACAACAAATTTTTCCTAATCAATGTCTAATCTTTGAAATATGTCGTTTTTTTAAAAAAGATGAAACGTGTGTTATCGAACAAAGAGAGCGCAGCGACGGCCCTTTCTCTCATGTTGACGTCTGTACAAATAAGACAGCTGTCAAGTTAAATCTACATTTAAAAGGTTGGGTTTACACAATCGCCAAGGATCACATATTTGTCTGAAACTAACACAAAGCTCATGTCATATTACAGCAAACAAAGTGAAACAGCTTCCAGCAAACACAGCAACAACTCTCTTGGTCTCTAGTGGGTTATGTTGACCTGAAGTCCTGTCAACTCAAATTTAGATCAACAGAAATGAAACAAAAACTCTGAGACACTTAAAACAATGGTACACTGTCAGCTACAACTGGTGAAGGCTGTCATTAAGAGGAATCGCCTTTGCATTCAAGCAAAAAGCAAAGTGAACTGCAGTCGGTGTCCTTTACTCATCCATCCTTACCACATTCTGACATTTCTGGGTGGTTATAAAATTCCAGCTATAGTTTACAAAATGAAAACAGAGAAAATGGTTGAAACCGTCAAAATAAATGTCCCTTGCAACCCAAACTGAAGAGCCATCCAGCACCTCCAAGGAGATCTTCAAGACAAGCTACGACCCTGGACTGAGCAGCAGAGCTTCCCTCCTGCAGGAACAACAACATCTCTCTCCTCACTCCATCCTTGGCCTTGGAAGTGCAGCTGTGTCCCGTGAGAGCGGAGGATGGGTGTGGCAAAGGAGCGTTTGTGTGTGTGATCTGATCCTCATCAACCAGCAGGAGTGTGTGTGTGTGTGAGTGAGAGAGAGTACACATGCACCAGAGCTCAACTAACCCAATCAGAGAAATGTTGCATGGCAACGGTCCACAAAGGGACACAGTTATGTATACGCATGTGTCAAATGTGTTTGTATGTGTGGAAAGGAAGCGAGATAGAGAGATTGTAAGTGTGTTTTTGTGTGTGTGTGTGTGTGTGTGTGTGTGTGTGTGGTTTTTTTCGTATGCATGTCTACAAGTGCATATTGCTTTCTGTGTGCTCTACACGAGCAGACCTTCAGCAGGCTCTGCATTATGCCTTACATTTGTGTTCACACGCACACACACACTCACACAGCCTTTAGGATAGAAGAAGCACACATACACACTGCTTGTCTCTCACAGATACTGTAATAACACCAAGAGTCGCTGGCACAGTCGAGCACAGGTGGTAAATATGATTAATGAAATTCAACTAAATAAATTAGCCACAAGAAACCGCCACACACACATTCTGAGACTTATACCTCTTGGTTTCCTCCCCCGAGGTCCTTGATTCATGGGAGTTGCCCCGTTGCTATGAAAAGGCTGACAGATAGTCGATTGTCAGGGTTTGAGCTACCTGTGTGATATATAGGACCGTCTCCTTTCTTTATTTATCCCTCCCTGCCTTCCCCCTCTTTTCCCCCCCTTCAGCTGTCAAGAAGAAAAGCAGGCTTAGTCCTTTTGACAAGGAGAGACTCTTGGATTCCTCCTGTGACATTTTTTAGTGCTTTACAAAAAAAAAAGACGCACGGAGAAAGCGTGTAAGAAAAAGTGAAAAAAATGCACTCATAAATCAGTTGGATTTGATAACTCGCCCTGATACGCCCACAAGTGGATATTAAGACAAATTTTCCAATTAGTCTGTTTGTGCAGCAGCAGGCTTCACATGAGGGGCCACACTCAACCAATTTGTACATAATGTACATTAATGCCTGAATCAATAGAAAGATGTCTCCTCCTTCCTCGTAGACTAGCATCATCACTCCTTTATGGCACATATCACTCCACTCCTTATCTTCCCATTAGTGTCTTTCAGCTGTTTTACAATTGATCCTAATTTTCCAGCAAGAGGCATCTTTGGCTTGGTGTACTTGGTGGGGTTTTGGAGGGAAAAATGGGACTTTTTCCTGAAAATGACAGCTGTAAAATTCAGCCTGGTTCACAGTACACACAGTTTGGACTCAGACTAAATAAACCTCCCTCTGCCTTCCAATGCCTGTAGACACGTCTTAATAATGTATAAGGTGTTGGAGGGGGAAGGGGAGGTTGTGTTCAGGGCTTTTCCAGTGGGGATACCCATACTTGCACCCCCCCCCACGACCACGACCACACCCAGCCTTCTTTGTCACCATGACAAGCATCCAAATTAATGAGCCTGCATGCATGTGTAATATTTATTGCTTGTACGATTAACAATTCCTCCTCGCCTTCAGTTGTGTGTATGTGTGTATGCGTGCAGGTGTGTGTGTGTGTGTGTGTGTGTGTGTGTGCGTCTATTTACTGACAACACAAACACTGCCCCCCTCCTTCTCCCCCGCGTCATCTCTCTTGCGTGTCAGGGTTAAGAATACAGCACTCACAAGAGAGGCCCAGACACAGCAATGATGCAATCACACACACACACACACACACACACACACACACGCACACGCGCACGCACACACACACACACCGCAACCCCTCGCGACGCAGCCCCCCCGCCCCACCGGGCGGGTCCCCGCGGGGAGCAGGCAGGG